>JAEUWN010000226.1:0-68265 GCA_018524465.1 Podaxis pistillaris | reverse complement strand
CCTCACCGAGTTGCTTCCAGATTCCGGCTTGTCGACCTTGGAGGTTCCAATTCGGTGGTTCCATCTCCGCGTCCGCCAACAAGGCATTATACAGATCATCAGCAGAGACATTGAGTGCCGCAGCTTGTTCATGGAACCTTAGAACCTGGTAAGACACGTGAACCTTTCCAGTGCAACAGGATGCGCACTTGACGAAAAATTCTCCCAGGATAGGATCGGCATCTATCGGTGGATTTAGTGATTCTCGCTCGGGGAATCAGTTTAGAGAAACGTACTGCTACCGCCCTGAATGAAGTGCATCGCTGTTGCACCTCGACATTCAGGGAGCCAACCTAGATGATGGTTATTCCTCTTTTAAGCATATTGGTTATCTTATGCATACCTTCATGTTTTTGGATGTCGATCATTCCCCTGACAATTTGGGCGAAAGCAACTGGGTCATGCAGGGACATGAGGGGGTAGAGAGTACGATAAGTATCCCACTATTGAACCATTAGCAAGCAGTGCATGGGCATAACGAGGCCAACGAACGTTGCAGTAGAATGAATCATAGTAGGGCTCAGTTGAATTCCATTTCGGATTTTCTCCCGTATCTGGCAAACAGTTCAGTCACACTCAGCTACCAAGCTCCATTGTCTTACAGTCCGCAGGCGAAATATGGGTCCGGTATAGCTTGAAAATAATCAATCGCATGTATTATGGGAAACACGATAATACATACCGACGAATAGAAGAGTTGAACAGTCTCCTTCGGAACACCAGCCGTATCGACTTGGACACGGCCCAAGAGCTCATTCCATTGTGCACGAGCCTCCCTATGCACTCTGTCAAAATCGAAATCGGGGATCTCCTCCTCGGCATTGGCGCAGGCTTGTTCGCTGGAAATTAAAGAGACCCCGACACGTGCGAGGATCGTCGTTGTGCCACTTTGAGCCGGGGAGAAGGTGAACAATGCCCCGAGCTCATCAATAAAACCTAGAAGCATATTTTCTCAATCATCTATACAACCATAGCTAAAATGGTCAATTCACGCACCATAATATACTTGTAGAATGTTCGTCGTTCCCTGAATGGGGGAGTCAGCCAGCCATACACCATACTCTGTCGGTTTGCCAAGATCGAAGCCATCACCCTTGAAGGTGACACAAGTAAACGCATTGTATCGTCCTGAGGGTCTCGGTCATTCGACAATTCAGCAAGCACAGTAAGCCACACCCACCTGGACCAAAAGATGCAGCAAAAGAGGCGCCACCCATGACCTTAGCGGTGTCAGGGTCAAGAGTCATAACGGGATTGGTGCTGCTTCTTCGTCCGTCGTTAGTGATATCGACGGCGATTCTGGGATGTTTCGTTCCTGCGGGGAATGTATAGCGATGCAAAGCCGCACGACGAGTTGTGGTAAGCTCAACTCGGATGGAATTGGACTGAGATGTCAATCAGCGTCACCCCCGGCACCAAATTCCTCGGATCCTTACCAGGTTAGTGGAAAAATAGCCAGGGGAAGCGAAATCATCCGGTGAGCCTTTTCAAATCAGCAAGTGTCCGACTCGGTAGAATAATACAGCGGCTAACCATCTGGCAAAAGTTTACGCGCGAGCTTCCTGCTCCCAAGAGAGGTGGGGCACTTGTCGAAAGAAGAACATTCCGCAAAGGGCCAGAGTTTGAAGTTTGACAATGGGACGGCCTACTAGATTATTAGACAAAGCTGTCGAAAAATGGTTTTGCGAACCCACGTACACCTCCTGTTCCACTATCATGTAACTGGGAAAACCCAGTCGCTTTTGATTTAGGATCCCCATCGTATCCGGCGTGCTTATGAACTGGTTAGTCGGGCGTAGAGCTGTATCACAAGAATATATACATTTCCCGGTGCATCTGTATCCATCCCTGCTTTCACCATTCCGTGTGGCAATGTGGCGCCTAAAAGGAGATCAACATTATTTCATTCATTGAATCAAGGACCCAACCTGGAAATACATGGCCACCATTAGTTGTCCCAATGAAAGGTATAACAAAGCTAGCGGGGTCCGTAATTGGTGTTATGGTGTCCCTAGGAGGTTGAGCGCTAACCACGGCATTCAAGACATCGGTATCAGTGGGAAACGATGTCGAAGAAAAATGTCTCGTACCTCGAACTCTGAGCGTTGACCGTCCATAAGGATGCGAATGAAATCAGTAGCAGGGTTCGCTTCATGTCCCTCGTTCAAGAGAAGCGACTTTCATGGCATTGCATACTCCTGGTCCTTTTATGGAGCCATAGGGAGCTGATCTGGTTAAATTGACCACACGAGTCGGAGTCCGATCTAATGCAAGCTTATGAGCGCGGAGAAGCACGAGGCACGTCTTGCACGTACGATGGAACACGTCTAGAGCCTCAACCCCGCAGTAAATTGGGAGCGTGGAAATCAAGTATCCCACTCTAAGAAATAGCAGCTCGTTCGCCGGCCAAAACTGTCAATCAGAGTCGGTGCATGATGGGGAGGTAGAATTAGATCATTCCCTGAGGATCAAAGCAGTGATATATCCCCGCTCTAAAGGATGGTGGGCCATTTCCTGGTCAACGGTGTCGGTCACAATTGGGACCGCAGTGAGTTGAGTTACCTCGGGACTTGGGTTACTATGAGTTGAGGTAGTTACGTGTTCAGTACTCCACGTCAGCTTAAGGCGTCCTGGCTTGAGGTCAACTGAAGGCACAAGTGAGTTGCGCCAGCGGGGTGCGTGTATAGAGGGATTGAGGTGGACCTGAGAATCTGAGATGGCGGCCTCAAAGTCACCTTGACTGAACAGGTCAGCTAGTCGTAGTTTAGTAATACTGGCTTAGTCCGACTCACAACCATCTAGTTCCGCCTCTTCCAGTGCAGCGGCTCTGATGTCCCCACGGAAATGCACAAGGCCGAACGAACTTCCGGTCACAGCCCACGGAATCCAGCAATCCTTTCCCTAGGGAAACGACACCAGTCGCGCTCACGTGCAAGCTTTCCACACGCCATCGTTCAGCGAAATCTCACCGCCACCCGGACTCTCTGCATCGGCGCCCATGCACCGCACCAAACCCTTTTGTAATACTCAGAGTTTTCGACCATCTATTGAACGGATATTCCCCAGTGACGGGCCCCGTCTCCAACGCTCTCCCATCGAGGTCGAGCCGCGCGAACACCACCCATACGTCCGAGTGCCACTCAACCAGGGCCTTCCAACTCTCAGACCGCCCATTCTATAAGTCCATTCGGAGCCGTTCCCCACCTCGTGTTGCAATCGCATATACTAAGTGTTTGCTTCGGGCTCAGCCACTCATTTGTCTACATCCAATCTATCCCCACCTCCCCAACGAGCATTCTGTCGACATTGCTCACTGGCCCCCCGTTGAATCTGCATATGAGTCTCCAGAGAATCCCCATGCTGGTCTTTGCGAGATTCACTGGTAGATTATCGCATACAATCCTAGACACATGTCCGGCCACGCCCTGCGTCGTCTGGCTAAAGGGCCTACGTCTGGATCACCATCATAACATTTCATCAACATCCGGCATCCCGAGCACGGCAAACAGCCCTGGAAAGCAGTGTCGATGCTTCGCAAGGAGATGAATAGAACACCACCCTACACGAGTAATCTGAACGGGCGCTATGAGATTGGGGGGAAGAGCTGAGATACAACATATACCCTTTGTCGCAGTTGAGGCGGGTCTTTTTTGGAAGAGGAGAGGGGGGGAGGGATGAGCAGCACAAGCTCAACAGGCAATCTAAACGTGTTAATCCCTCGAATGAGCCCAAGTGCATTGAGCGCAGTGGGAGAGGGGAGAGAAGCGTTGTGGCGGTTTTTGTATAGTGTTGGCGAGTGGTATATGGCGCCCCCTACTTACTCCTGCCCGCCTGATGCCCTTCCTCCGCAACTAATGCTGGCTTTTCTTCGCTTTCCAGGCCCGCAAACAAGCTGCACTCTATAACCATGGGCCGTCCTGACCTTCGAGGAGACAACTATCAGAACGTCCAACATGACAAATTTCCTAGCTGCGTGCCCTCCGTATAGTCTGCAACACAAGGTCCCGTTTTATCACAACGATTTGATCTAAGCAACAAAAGAGTCGCATGCACGCGTTGCGCGTATCACTATATCCCTCATCCAACTGCTCAAGACTCCTACCCCATTGCTTACCGAGTCGATTTAACATACTTCCCGACTCCGAGCTCTTCATAGATATTCATCGACATCGTCATCAGCAGCAGCAGTGGGATGGGGCCATATATGAAAAGCTCTGCTGGTTCAAATGAGCCGAACTCAGGACAACCCGTACGCGTCTGATCCGCAACCGGGGTCGATTGCTTCCGAGCAAGGCTCTTACTCTACGGGTACTGTCAATATGATAGATGAGCATTAGGATCGTAGCGCCTCATAGAATATTGAAGTGATCAGTCTGGACCAAATCACGTACCCCAAGCCCTCAAGCCTGGGACAGTCCTATCAGACATGTTGCAGCGAGAACATCCCGAGAGTCGCTGCATGTCAGATATATGCACCAACAGGCCCGCGAACCAGCGAGGATCCGACCCACGGCTCCTTGGAAGGACCGTCTGCGGCCCCATAATCCCGCGTCCAGAATAGCAAACGCTGACGGTAAAATGAATCCGCTTATCATGGCAGATATGAGAATGCGTAATTTTGGGATAGATAGAAGAAGTTCGTCTATGTGGAGTAGCATTCGCTAACATCACCTATCACAGAGATGCGAAAGGAACCGGAATTAGAGGCTACCTCAAATCGTCTCTGAGGAATAGTGTAATCGACGCCTCGAGCCGTGACCTCCGCCCTTACAAAATCTCCCAAATTGTAACGAAATTCAGAACCAGCTCCCATGGGCTCGCACATTAGCTAACAAGATCTTTCACCCTGCGCGATGCCTCCTAAGCCATCTATCTCCAGATCTGTCCCGTCACTATCACCCTGGTGGCTGAACCGCAGGGTTGTATACTTCCGCGAAACCATGGTTTCCGTCATCTTGCAGTTGGCCTCACGTACATGGAGGATGAGCCGCGTCCCCTGCATATGACAGTTTGAGCATAAGTTGATGCGCAGTAGAAGATACTTACGCAGAAGTAGTACACCATTGCATACCACCTACGGAATGGTATGTATATGTCAAATCAACACATAATTGCAAATGGGCTTACGGTGCCACGTCAGGGATTTTGGGATCTAGTGCCCCACGAGATTCTGCCAAAACGAGATACAGGTTAACTGTGCTGATGACTTCAGTAGACTAATGTTAGAAATTGTGACGAGAGGGAGGCACGAAAGCCTTACTCAGCAGTCTAATAGGCAGAAGGTTCACCACTAACTCATGAGACGAAATGACAAGAAACTCACGGAATAATCAACAATGTTCCATCACGATAGAAGATGTAGATGACTGGTGTAAACTTCCTGAGGTGGTTAATCCTTCCACGAAAGGCCTTTCCTACCGGCCTGACTTCCTTCAAGATTTGTAAGAGCTTGATCAGTATCAATACAGCCTCGGTGACTACATAGGTGAGAAGCGGTATAGGAAGAAATCACTTTTTTCACCTACCAGTCCCAATGGACCTGCCGACCCTGATCGAATGGACTCAATTTCCGCTCCACGTAAGTACTATGTGAACTTACCAACTCAATATAACAAATGAATTCACCATGTTGACCAACCTTAATGGTGTTTCCCCAGCAAAACAACCATGCAAAGGGAATTTGTTGAGCGCATACTTCGGCATTATGATATGGTAGCCAAGCGTCCTGATAGCACCGAGCTATGTAAACGTGAGTAAATCATAACACTTGAGACAATGGAACGTACAATTGTCTCAACTAAAACACAGATGAATTGTTATTGTGACATATTGTTTTGCAGCTAACGTTTAAAAGACAAACCAACTGTGATGAACACGACAACAACGGTGACTGCGGCAGGGCTTTAGCACAGTTAAGGCCCTAAGAGTATTTCTAACAGGAGCACTCACTCTTCAAGTTGTTATCCCAAATAGCACGGAGCCTCATTATGAGCAATGTCTTCATCATTGTAGGAAAGATGATCTCCATCACGCTAACAAATATCCTGTGGTCATTTTTACGGCTCATACCAGAAAGTTTACTCACACCGCTGTAATTGAGGAATTCATTATACACCTAGTCGCAGCATGAGCTCACTGGGTACTCAAACTAGAAGGATACTGGTCATACACCTTTGTGGCAAAGATCATGGGTCTTGCAAGTCATAATGTGTGCAAACATTACTCACTGAAACAGGCAGGAAGTTGGTCTGGGAGACTGGAACCCCGTAGTTAACAGGTAATTGCCGTCCTGCAAGTGGATAACTCCTACCGTAAAGGTAATTCCTAAGTTGTATCAGGCCTATCATCGAACTCATATATGGACATAGTATCACTTACACTAACAGCAGGGAAGTACTGGCACGAAATGCAATGTAGATCACTTGGATTATGGACCATGATTTCCTGAGAGAGGATCAGCCAAACACCAACAGGTCGTTTCGCTTGAACAAGCTACCGGTATATGTGTTTGACCTGGATACCATTCAATTCACTGTCAAGTCTGTCCGACATTGGCACTCACCTCTCGTGGCAATATTCTCAAGGAATCATATATAAACAGTGTTATCGCGGGATCTTGTGAAATGATACAGTTAATCGCCGTGGAACAGGGACAATAAGATTACGCACAATACACATATGCTGCACATTGCACATGCTGCAGATCAATGGCAAAGTCAGCAACTCCAAGCCCAAAGTCTGACATGCCTGTGGGGGGACAGTTTCCAACGTTACTTGATGTCTCATGGTATCTACTGGCTTAAAATGTTCTCTGTTGAGCGTCCGCTACAGATTGCCGATTGTTTTTCAGTATGCAAGGACCATAATGGCCTTCATTCCTGCTCCAAGGAACACGGGCAGAAGCTGAAAGGTGGTGTCAAGGTGGAGCCACCGGAAATAACTGTCATCTTTCTTGCAGAGAACTCGCCAATTCCTTGCGAATGCTAGTAGTAGATTGAAGACCTCAGCAGTCTTACAATCACGGAAAGGCAGAGCAGCTGGCCGGTGATTGATGCACATCAATAAATGATTGACTGCAAGCACGAAAAATCACCTTTGTAGGAATCATTTCCCAAGGTCCCCAACCCCGTTCTCAGTAAAATCCGGCAATGCAATAAAGTCATGACAGCTTCGGGTGAAGATCCTTCTAGCCCCAGAATCGTTTGATAGTATTGACAAAATTAGTTGCCCATCTGCACAGCGTTGATCCTAGATCGCTGTAGATAGGTTGGAAATAACACATGAAGGAAGTCGAAGACATTAGTATTTTAGTATTTTAGATAGGGTAAAGAATGAACCAAATGTTTGCCATGTCGTGATATCCGTAGCGCTGGTAAGTGCATCAAAAGATGGGAAGCTACATTAGCGAAGCACCCATGCAGCCGGAACATATCGATAACATTTTGTTAGGTGATGATATGGTGTGTGGTTGACCTTATACGACGACCCACGTGTCCTCGAAATCAGGCATGCCATAACTCCTAAATTGGACGCAAAGCGCATGTTCACCTTAGTCAATCCTGAGTCGATTATGCTACCGTGGAATGTCCTTCGGGGAGGGCGGAAAAATACCAGCAGCAGGATGATGTTCAGACGGATTGGTTGCACACGGACCGGAATAAGCATTTCGCCCTGACGAGCATGGTCCCCGATCACATAGATCTGAGCGCGAACAACTTCCCCTCATCACAGAGGACATGATATCTGGCTGAAAACAAAGCATATTGGTTTGTCTGCCAAATAGGAAGGTGTCATCCAAATGGACTAGTATAACCCTAAGTTCGAGGGTGGTCCTGAGAGGGCGGCTCCAGTGTTACGCTATAGGCACTCACAAGCCCATCAATTAGCGCCTGTGGAGGAGGAACCTGCGTCTCAGCCACCTGCCGTTATGAGATTTATCGGTCAATGGGTATGGGCATCAAGTTATCAATCCGCCGACGACAAGGTGCTATGAACTATTGGCGAGTGAACATTGGTGGGGTATATTTTTCCCAGCTTGCCCGAGCGACGTACACAGCTTCTTGAATCAATAAGCCTCCGCAGTCTGTGGTGACATCTGGAATGGTCTTGATATCAAGATTGGAACATCCTATCCGTGAGAGACACTGGAAATCTGTGGTTTTGACAGACAAAAGAGTCCAGTGGTGTGGAGCATTGGCTAGTCGTATTCTGTGGAGGCGACTGGACGAAGGGTTGGAAAAGCTACAGCACTGTGATCAACGTCTCAGGTCGCGGGCCGGCCCCTGCCGAGTCACGACCCCAATTTTCCAAGTGTCCTTTCATGGTACTTGGTTTCTTCTTTATGACTTTCAATAGGATCACATGGGCTATACACCTTTAGCGTGAACCTTGCTCCTGTGTTCCTGTTATCATAGCTTCCTTGGGTAGCCACTTGCTCCATCAGTCCTTGTTCACTCACCGAGTGGCCGAATCTTTTGAGTTTTTCCCATCTAGTGGTATGTATGACCGTTTGCCTTTTATATGACCTGATAGGCAATAAGTTAACTAACGACATCCCTCCGATGTGATATCCTCTAACCCATCTGACAGCTCCGAATCTGTTCCTTCACTACCTCCCTGATCGTTGAATCGTAGGGTCGTATGCTTCCGCGAAACAATGGTTTCTGTCAGCCTGCAATTGGCCTCGCGCACGTTAAGGATGAGTCGCGTTCCCTACATATACTGGTTTAGTCGTGAGTTGATGCCCGACATATTATACTTACACAAATGTAGTATACTAATGCATATGACCTGCGAATGGTATGTGCATGTTAAACTAACCGTCAGTTGTAAATGCGCTTACGGTGCCAAATCGGTCACTATGAGACCCAATGTCTTGTTATATGCTGCCAACAGAAGATACAGATTGAGCACGCTGGTAACTTGGGCGTAGTAATGTCAGAAACTATGAATGGATAGAAGTATAGGGCGACCTTTACCCAAAAGCCTAAAATGAGAAGGTTCGCCGCTAAGTCATCTCAACAAAGGACGAGTCACTCACGGGACAATCAGTATAGTTCCATCACGGTAAAACACGTAGATGATCGGCATAAACTCTCTGAAGTAGGCAAGCCTTTTACGAAAGGAGCCTCCCGCGAGCTTAGCCGTCTTCAAGGCCTGGAGAAGCTTGATGAAGGTCAACACTGCTTCGATGCCTGAGGAGTCGATAAGGATAAGAAGCAATACGGGAGGAAAATCCGATTTTCACCCACTGGTACCAATGGTCCGAGCGACCCTAGTCAACGATTACTACTTGATGTCCATGTCGTGCGAGGGGACGTGCACTCACCAATTCAAAATGGCAAATATATTCACAAGTCCAACCAGGACCGGGGACGCCCCAAGTGCAGCACAACCGTGCAAGGGGAACCTATCAATGGCATATTTCTGTATGATGATATAATATCCAATCGCCCTCATAGTACCAAGCTACGTCGGAATGGGCGTCAATAAGCACACTTCTGCGAATAGATAAAACGTACAATTATCTCGACTGAATCACATGTAGACTGTCAGTGTGACATGACAATGCCGACTCAGGCGTAGAAAGAACAAACCGGCTGTAGTGAATACAAGGATGATCGTGACTGCCGCAAAGACTCAGAGTAATCGGGAATGCGCCGCCGGGACACTCACTTTTTAGGTCGTGTTCCCAAATAGCACGTAGCCTTAATATAAGCAATGTCTTCAGCATAGCGGGAAGGATCATTTGCGTTTCACTGATGAATATTTTTGAGTACTTATAAGACATACGTGAAAAATAGTGCTCACAGGGCTACGATTGCAGAACTCATTCTGCATCTAAGGTTTCATGGCATAAGCCCAAGTTGTCACGACAAAAAGAGACTGGTCCTACACCTTTATAAGTAAGAGCGTCAGCATAATGATTTATAATAGACGTCAATGGTTACCTACCGAGGCGGGCAGTAAATTGGTCTGGGAGACTGAGATCATACAGTCAGCTGCGGACCTGCAAATGAGCCATCCCTACCGTAAATATAATCCCTAATATGTGTCAGCCGTCGGACAAAAGGGAAATAAAAAGCTAGTATAACATACACCAGCAACAAGCAGGTGTTAACACGAAACATGATGTAAATCACTTGGATTAGGGACCATGACTTCCTAAAGGAAATTAGCTAGGCATCAGCGACGAACTTGGCTTCAAATACCGGTATATATATTCAACCTGATGTATCGGTTAAGTCGCCGCCAAGTTCAATTGTCGGTACGTACTTCTCGTGGCAACAGCTCCAAGGAGTCGTAGATCATGAACGCAAGTATAGGATCTTATAAGACGACCCATCAAATATCATAGGGAACGATAATAAAACGGAATACGTACAATAAACGTATGCATCATATTGTGTGCGCCGTAGATCATAGATGGAGTAAATGGCTCCGAGGTCAAGATCTGACATGTTCATGGAGGTGATCTTCCAACATCCGTCTGTGTCTTGGGACGCCTGACTTAAAAACCTTGTTCGTTGAGCGCCCACTGCGGAATGCCTCTCGTTGATCGGTCGGCGATGTTGTATGGCTTTTCAAGTACTCAATATAAGCTTGTTTTCACAGCCATACGCACATATGACCAGCTATTTGGGGGTGGGTGGCGTCCAGGCCAAATCGTCGTATTTCTGCAGCCCTAACGCAACGTGGGGTAAACGAGATCAATACTCAATTGATAGTGATTGATTAATCGATTGCCGGAAGTGAAGTGGGCATTGGAATTTCCTGTAACATTCAATGTCTCCTATGCATTTCCATTCCGGTTAACGTTCCGGGCGAACGGGTTTTTCAGCGTTGGAATGGTTTCATGACGTCGGTGAAACATGTTATACATCTGCGCAGCACTCGGCCGAGATGGTCCGTTGCAGGGACATCGTCACCATGCAACTGGCGTCATAATAATCCGTCAATATATATCCAAGTAAGTAGCTGTTACAGCCAGGTCTTCTAGTCATACCCGCCAGTCGAGATCGACGGGGGGAGTGCATCCTTCCCATTTCCGCAGGTAACATTGATATCATCACTGAGAGTAAGTTCAACAACAGAACCATTCCTGAAGACGTCCCAGTCCAAATAGCAGTTAGATTTATATGGTTGTCCATTGACGGTGACGCGCTAATGAGACTTCGTCAGCAGAGTTGTGCAAAAGTCTCACTTAACCAGAACCATACCTGGACAAAGACATGGCCTCCTGTACCATTCTCTGGGTTTCCTTTGAAATTATTCGACTTGATCACTGTCGTGGTGTTGAACACCGGGTTAAAGAAAGATATCTGCTTAAAGAATGGAGAAGAGAGGAGGAATTGCTCAGTTGCTGGGAGAGGGTAGAGTCCCGCAAGGTAAAAGGCGGCATAACTCCCCATGGCACCTTGGTTCAAGGTTAGCGTGGTTACTCCGGATGTCAGAGACGAATATACCAGAATCTGCGGACATGGAACTCAATCAGTGGCTGATAAAGGCAAGTTGGACGATGGAACCGACCATCATTTCCGGGAAGACCGTTAACAGACGTATTGAAGAATTCTGCGATAACTTGTCTCGATCTTTGCGTGCTCAATCCGGGCCTGTTGGCATAGTGGTACATGAAGGGCATCTGCTGCGATGGCTCATCAGTAGCTTCAAAGTATTCCTATGGCAACCATCTTGAGCATGTTGTACTGCTGGCTTGAGGTTGTTATTCACCTGTTCAAAGATGAAATCCAGTCGATGGATGAAGCTCTTGTTCCCTCCTTGAAGTTCTATCAACTTGGCGGTGTCTTGTGGAACGTACTGAATGGAGTTACATTACATCGAGTTCTTACTCTAAAAGCCGTAAGATGCTTACCTGAGAGTACTAATTAAAAGAGCATACGTTTAATACTTGCAGGTGCTAGGATATCATAAAACTCTTACAATAATCGGCGATCCTGGTGCAATTCAGCCGAAATACTCAGGATTTGCATCGAGAGAAGCTCACCTTCATAGAACCCATCTCGATTTGCAGCATTCAAGAAACACGTTGCTTTGGCGGGATCGTGGATACTACAGTGGCGGGGATCAGTAAAGTTGAAAGTGCCATTGGCGAATCTTGGCTGCAGTGCGTAAGTCTCATTGTCTAAGGAAGTGGAAGGGTCATCAATCACCTGCATCATCCCTTTAATTTCCGGATTTCCTGGAACACTGACGTCTGGGTTCCAAACATTGAAGAAGTTTCCCGCTCTTCCCAGATACTAAACCTGTGTCAACATACTTTCGAAGTCTCAGTGGAGAACGGAAATATATCGAACCTTCTTCTGGTCATCTGTCTTCCCGAGAACCTTTGCTACTTGTGCAATCGCGAAGTCGTTGAAAGCGTGCTAGAAACAGAGTACGTTGGTGCGCGGAAACCTCAGAACCCAGAAGCTCGCTCACTTCTAGGGTTCGAGAAACTTGCTTAGTGTTGGCTCCGCCTGGGCTAAACATGTCATGGGGAATGTAACCTGGTAACCTTCCAAGTTAACATCGTTATTAATTGTTACATGAAAGCGGCACCCTCACCGAGTTGCTTCCAGATTCCGGCTTGTCGACCTTGGAGGTTCCAATTCGGAGGTTCCATCTCCGCGTCCGCCAACAGTGCATTATACAGATCATCAGGAGAGACATTGAGTGCGGCAGCTTGTTCATGGAACCTTAGAGACTGGTAAGACATGTGGACCTTTTCAATGTATCAGGGTGCGCACTTGACGAAAAATTCTCCTAGGATAGGATCGGCATCTGTTGGAGGGTCTAGTGATTCTTTCTTGGGGAATCAGTTTAGATAGACGTACTGCTACCGCCCTGAATGAAGTGCATTGCTGTTGCACCTCGACATTCAGGGAGCCAACCTAGGTAATCATTATTCCTCGTCTAAAACGGATTGGTTATATTGTACGCGCCTTCATGCTTCTGGATATCGATCATTCCCCTGACGATTTGGGCAAACGTGACAGGATCATGCAGAGACATGAGGGGATAGAGAGTACGATAAGTATCCCACTATTGAACCATTAGCAAGCAGTGCATGGGCATAGCGAGGGCGACAAACGTTGCAGTAGAATGAATCATAGTAGGGCTCAGTTGAATTCCATTCGGATTTTCTCCCGTATCTGGCAAACAGTTCAGTCACACTCATCTATCAAGTTCCATTGTCTTACAGTCTGCAGGCGAAATATGGGTCCGGTATAGCTTGAAAATCATCAATCGCATGTATTATGGGAAACACGATAATACATACCGACGAATAGAAGAGTTGAACAGTCTCCTTCGGAACACCAGCCGTATCGACTTGGACACGGCCCAAGAGCTCATTCCATTGTGCACGAGCCTCCCTATGCACTCTGTCAAAATCGAAATCGGGGATCTCCTCCTCGGCATTGGCGCAGGCTTGTTCGCTGGAAATTAAAGAGACCCCGACACGTGCAAGGATCGTCGTTTTGCCGCTTGGGGCCGGGGAGAAGGTGAACAATGCCCCGAGCTCATCAATAAAACCTAGGAGCATATTTTCTCGATCATCTATATAGTCATAACTAAAATGGTCAATTCACGCACCATAATATACTTGCAGGATGTTTGTCGTTCCCTGAACGGGGAAGTCAGCCAGCCATACACCATACTCTGTCGGTTTGCCGAGGTCGAAGCCATCACCCTTGAAGGTGACACAAGTAAACGCATTGTATCGTCCTGAGGGCCTCAGTCGTTCGACAATTTAGCAAACTCAGAAAACTATACCTACCTGGACCAAAAGATGCAGCAAAGGAGGCACCCCCCATGACCTTAGTGGTGTCGGGGTCAAGGGTCATAACGGGATTGGTGCTACTTCTCTGTCCGTCGTTGGTGATGTCAACAGCGATTCTGGGATGTTTCGTTCCTGCGGGGAATGTATAGCGATGCAAGGCCGTACGACGAGTTGCCGTAAGTTCAACTCGAATCGAATTGGACTGGGATGTCAATCAGTGTCACCCCCGGCACCAAATTCCTTGGATACTTACCAGGTTAGTGGAAAAATATCCAGGGGAAGCGAAATCATCCGGCGAGCCTTCTCAAATCAGCAAGTGTTCGACTGGGCAGAATAATACTGCTACTAACCATCCGGCAAAAGTTTACGCGCGAGTTTCCTGCTCCTGAGAGAGGTGGGGCACTTGTCGAAAGAAGAACATTCCGCAAAGGGCCAGAGCTTGAAGTTTGACAATGGGACGGCCTATTAGATTCTTAGACAAAGCTGTCGAAAACTGGTTTGCGAATCCACGTACGCCTCCTGTTCCACTATCATGTAACTGGGAAAACCCAGTCGCATTCGATTTGGGATCTCCATCGTATCCGGCGTGCTTATGAACTGGTTAGTCGGGCGTAGAGCTGTATCACAAGAATATATACATTTCCCGGTGCATCTGTATCCATCCCTGCTTTCACCATTCCGTGTGGCAATGTGGCGCCTAAAAGGAGATCAACATTATTTCATTCATTGAATCAAGGACCCAACCTGGAAATACATGGCCACCATTAGTTGTCCCGATGAAAGGTATAACAAAGCTAGCTGGGTCCGTAATTGGTGTTATGGTATCCCTCGGAGGTTGAGCGCTGACCACGGCACTGGAAGACACCGGTATCAGCAGAGAACGGTGTCGAGGGAAAATGTCTCATACCTCGAACTCTGAGCGTTGACCGTCCATAGGGATGCGAGTGAAATCAGCAGCAGCGTCCGCTTCATGTTTCTCGTTCAAGAGAAGCAACCTTCATGGCACTGCGTAGTAGTCCTTTTATGCACCCATAGGGGGCTGATCAGGTGGCCAAACGACCACATGAGTCGAAAGCCGATCTAATGCAAGCTTATGAGCGCGGAGAAGCGCGAGAAACGGCTTGCATATGCGAAGTAACACGTCTAGAGCCCCCAACCCATGCAGTTAAAACGGGAGCGTGGAAATCAAAAGCATGGGCACGTGGTCGCGTCGAAGGGGACATGGGAAGAAAGTATGTGGGTACTAAAAATAACACACGTTCGTCCACATTCACGGATTTATTATCTACCATACTTAGATGTAAAAACATACAGGTGTTATGCACGCACCTGACCCGAGGAAAGCATTGATTGGAGTGAGGAGACCCTATGGTAATGCCCATACAAAAGAAACGACTGAATGAGAGAAAGGAAGCGAAGTAAGATGTATGTGTGCTGTAGTGGAACAACGTAGCAATGGCTGTCAAACTTGACTGGCTCCGGCATTCTAGTGACAATACACACCTTTGGTTTGAGCGGCTTCTATCTCCGAGATGTACAGATGGCATCATGATATTTGAAAGGATCCGTGATCGCTCAACGCTCAGCTTTGGAGTCACGGGCAGAAAGACTGAGACCAAGAGGGATGTTCCGTGGATAAATGGTGCTTATATTAGAGTCCTCCGTAGTAGCTCCTAATGCACCGAGTCGTGTGCTTGCCAGACTTCTAGGTACGAACAGTGGAAGGGGAAGTAGAAGAACGACTGGCAGGCTGGTGTTGATAAGGATGTTCGTCAATTGCAAGCCTTGTTGGCTATTGTCAGGGTCCGAGGGTGGGTATGTTCGGTGTCTACCAGAAAATCGCCGGTGAAAAGCTTGCAAGCGACTGGCTGCTACAACGCACCTACTTTGGGGATTTATAGTGCGCCATCATCGGACGTATTTACGGGGCAGGTACCCGAGGAGTCTTATCCTGGTAAAGCACCTGAGGAGAGACAAATCAGATCGTATATAGACTTTGCAACGCACGCGGCCTGTGTTGGGGTAGCGGAGAAAATTGCGAACGTGCTATTTATCGTCGTTTGTCAACATCTTCGGCTCAAAGATTCCTCCATCGACAACCTCTGAGACTCCGATCCGTTAACGAGTGATGAGTCCAATACGCATGCAGGTGTCAGCTCATAAGAGTGGCCGCAACTCTGGACAATGTCCAGCGGGCGTTGCTTGATGATCAGGTGAGTGTAATTGATCGCAAATCAGTCTCTTCAGGTACAACTTAAATATGTATATCTGCCGCAACTGACTCTGTCGTGAAGCAGTGCAAAGATCTTAGCATTCCCCTGTGCCAGCAAGGGGCCTTAGGGTCTTGTTTCTATATCGGACGACTATGACTACCCTTGTTCAAAACTCTTATAAACAGAGTCCTTTGCGGTGGGGCTCAAAAGCCCTCACGACCACGCCTCGACCCGACCCCGCTGCCCCCTCCCCCCAGCGTTCCTCCAATAGCACAAAAGATGCCCCTGCCAGTCAACAAGATTCTCCCTCTCACTCGTCTGATTGTCTTTGGTATGTATGTTTCCACGTCACCCGTTGGTCCGCTCAACAATGTCATAGGCACTGTGACCCTCTTCTCTTTTATTACCCTTGCTTTGAGTGCACATATCCTCGACTGGACGAGCCGATGGTTCTCAGGCTACTTTGATTTTGCTGCTCTTGCGGTTGCTGTCTCCATCCTTTCCCTACTCACCCTTCCTGCTATGTATGCGTTGTTGCCCCTTTTTCTGAATTTGGTGTGACCTAATCGTCGAGGCCATAGGATTTGGATCAGTCGTGTTCGTTCCGGAGCCGTGCCTTGCTTCATCGCTGCTGAGCTTGGTTGGACGAGTAAGTTTCATCCTTGTTGATATCCAACGATCGCCTGACATCGCTTAGGTTTTCTTTGGGTGCTGTGGCTTGCTTCCGCCGGTACTACTGCAAGTATAAATGGAACAGGTGGTAGCTGTGGTGGTGGTAGTGGTGAGACACCCCTGCATTTTGCGAGTAGCAATTCCTCATCCATCTTGTAGACGGCTGGTCCATCTTTTGTGGTGAGGTTAACGCCGTTGAAGCCTTCGCGTTCCTCAACTGGCTCATGCGTAAGTTTCCCTCACGAATCCACCTCTGGTCTCCTCTGAACACATCAACCAACCCACAGTTATGGGCTACTTTTCTGTCCTTTTCCTCTTTTCGGTCATGGCCTTCCAAGCAGGCAACAAACAAATCTGGACTTCTTCCGTGAACGAAACCAACTTCGAAGGTGGTCCAAATGCTGCCCACAGTCACGAGAAGTATCCCGTCCCCGCTGGAGGTGCAGCTTTTGCTCCCCAGTATCCTCCGTCTAACGTCGCCGTCGGTACCACTTCCTCCCAACCCGTTCACCAACCTGTTCCCGCCGTTGCTCAGGTCTGATAACACCATCTTAGTCGTGAACATTCTCCCGGTGCACATTCTCATGACCCTAGGACTGCGTTTCTACTCTCCTGTAGTATGTTCTCTTCCATGTATTAACCTTGCTACGAAACAGGGTGCATTCTTGTTCAAAGATTCTCAGGTGACCGCTTTCGGAGTTAGTCAGACTCTTACCCAGTCACGGAATGCTCCATTAAGTATAGAATCGTTCCGAAGTTCTGAAGCTTCGAAACTTAACGCATCCTGACGACCGCAAAAGATATTGTTTGTCGTGGTTTACCTATGCCTCCCGTTTCCCGGCCATCAGTCCATCAACTCAAACATATGTGAGAAATCCCACACCATTTCCAAAATGAGTAGTGCAATGTGATGCATAAATGGCTTTGATGAAGACATACCTCTTGACTTTATTAACTCTGAGCCTCAATCTTAAGTAGTAAAGACTGTTGAGGCTGAATCCAACAGTGACTTAGAGGATGACAACAACAGTGGTAAGGACAGTATGGAAGAGGATTCCCGACTTTGAGGTCACAGTCAGGTTTTTGTAGAAGTGTTACATTTCAAGTGCCTACATTGGTACTGTAGATGCCATAATTATAACAACACAGGGGGGCACTGTGACATGACAACAGGGTCCTGGGACTAACAACATGCCACAGAAAGGTGTGACATAGACAACAGGAAGTTACAACCACTGCTGGCCTGATTTGGAATGTATCATGTTGCTTTCTCAATCAGGTAACATGGGTGCAGTTCCTGCACATGTTTGGAGTGATGTCTTATTGGCTGAAGTATGGAGGCCATTGATAAACTAATACAAATAGAGTTATGTGCCAGTCCCAGACTCCTACCCAGTCACAGGATGCTCTCTTAGATAATCATTCTGAAGTTCTACTGAAACTTTGAAACTTTTAATTCATCCCAACAACTGGCAAAAGACATTGTTTGTTGTAGTTTACCTAGGGACTCTCATGGATAGCTGAAACCCAGTTGGTTACCAGTTATCCATCTGTTTCCTATGGATAGGATTGGATCAGATATGGATATATAGATAGAAACCAGTTTTCTGGATAATATGGCTATATTTCAAACTCCAAGTGAATTTGCAGTCAGATAACATTAATGACTCGACTTCAGGGCTGTTCACACCCTGTCCTTGCTGTCTCCAACCCTGTACACATCCCCAGCACACTAGCTATTGCTATAACACTACTGAAATGCCTCCTAGAGCCAAGAAAACTCAAGTGAAAGGGTCAAAAATCCCTACTCCTGCAGGCAGCCATTGCTCTCATGCTCCAACCAACACTCCTACTGGAAGTGGGCCTTCCACTCCTTATCCCTCCACTCCACACACTCCAGAGATATCATCTGATGATGAAGAGCCCACAAAACCTTCATTCCCAGTTATATTGTCTCCTGTCGAGCATCTTCAGCACCAGAAAAATATATCCACTAAAAATCAGTCAGATATTGAGGTATGGGAGTTGGATGATGAGGAAATTGTTGGTGAGTAGCAAATGACTTTAGAATAATGTTAGATACTTGTTTATATCTTAGATGCTACATTCTCTTCTCTCAAGTCATCCACATATGATCACTTCAACATTACAGTTGAATGTGAATATGATTCAGAGCAATGGCCCAAGACAATATTCTTCATTTTTACCTGCAAGGCTGACCCAGAGAACCATCCTATCCACCACTGTGCATGTATGAAAACAAGCTCTGGTACCAGCAATCTCCATAATGGAATCAAAGCATGTGATAAATGTTATGGACTTGATATTCAGACAGGGTCTAGCCAACTATCTCAATCCCTTTCCTACTCTATTGCCACCCACCATGCTCTTCTGGTCTTACAATGCTCTGTTAATAACCACCCTTTCAACATTGTTAATGATTAGTTCTATCAAATGGAGGTTGATATGTTATGACCTGGGACCAAGCTCCCATCACCTGACACACTTGGTTGTGATACTTTAATGCTTTATGAGGAGATGTCTCAGGAGGTCAAACATCATTTTTCAGTATGTTATCTAATTTCACTTATTTATTTATTTTTGATATTTATTTGTCATAGTCATTAAAAGGTCAAATCCATTTGGTGCTTGATGGGTGGACTGCTCCTACACCAACATCATATCTGGGACTTGTAGTAGTATGGCATGAAAATGGTCAGATTTTTCATTCAGTACTTGAATTCACTCAGTGAGTATCTAATTTTTTATTGCTATATTTATTCTAATGAGTATATAGTTTGAAACAACAATATACTGGAGAGTATTTGGCAGAGGTAGTTGCCAATTGCTTGAAGCATTTTGGGATATCCAACTCAGTATGAAGTCTTATTTTAATACATTCCTTTATATAGAGCTAATAATAATCTAGTTATTATCTATTGTATGGATAATGCTACAAATTGTAATAAACTTGCAGAAGAGCTTCCTAGGTTCATTCCCAACTTTCAGGGAATGGCTGTATATGTGTGGTGTACTGCACATATTCTGAACTTAATTGCCAAGGTATTTTTTTGCTTATTTAATTGAATTAAATTTAATTATTTTTTCCGATATTCATGTCATTTTTCTTCAAGAAAGGCAAGAGGAGTGTTCACACAGCTACAGTTGAAGATGACAATCTCATCATTGGAGAGAATGATGAAGAGTCTGATGAACCTGCACTTGAGGAAGCCAATATCAAGAATGATGCAATTGCTGATGATGATGGCCATGCTATGTTTAATGATGCAGTTGTCTACTCACTTTGTGATGAAGCAATTGCACTCATGAGAAGGGAGGGTATTGTGATGGCAGAAGAAGAGAGACAGGCTGCAATGCAAATCATGCCTCAGGCAATATTTTATTTTATTTTATTTATTTTTCTAATTTTATTTGCTTTTAGGTATCTGGATTAGCTTGTCATGTTCATGATTCTACCTATCTCCATCAAGAGTTTGAAAAGCTTGTCAACAAGAATCAAGACCTCAAGGGAACAAAACAAATACTCAATCATTGAGTTCCAACCTGATGGAACTCAGATTTTACATGTCTCAATGCTCACCTTTACTTCTATGTCGAAATTGACCAATTGACTCATGTTCCATCAAACAAACTATCTTAATATCACTTGACAGATAAACAGTGGGAGTTGGCTGAGGATTTGGCTGAAGCACTTAAGGTATGTTTATTCTATATAATTGAATTTTTACTGATCTATTTTTAGATTTTTGAAGAACCAACTCAGTTGTTCTCACAAGCCAATGTTCCTTTGATTGTTGACATTCTCCCACTTTTTGATGACCTTCAAGCCTCACTCACAGCTCTCTGTCATGATTTACAACAAGACTTATCTCCCATCCTACATATTGCAGCTCAAGCAGCCCTATTAATGGTGGAGAAGTATTCTGTCTTTACAGAAGAGTGTGAGATGTATTATATTGCTATTGGTATGTGTTATCCAAATAGTGAAGTGTTTATTCTTATAATTTGGTATAGTTATATGTCCTGATCACAAGATAAACTGGTTCAAGCAATGGGGTTATTCACCTGCTGAACTGAAGAGGATCAAAGGTTTAGTTGTAGATCAGTGGAAGGCTACATATCAGAAGGCTGAACCCAGTGCTGGTATACCAACTGCTGTGGTTTGTATTTACTATTTTATTTTATGAAATTAATCTCACAGTCTGCCATAGAAACTACAAGGTTGATGGAACCATACAGCTGTGGTCTCAGCCCCAGCTGATATGGCTGACCATATTCAGACCTATCTCAAAGAGCCCCTTGTCCCAGCCACAACAATTGTAGATGCAGGTGGATACATGAAATATTAGCTTATGGCAGCCAACAATTGTCCAACCATTGCACAGATGGCTTTGGTTTACTGTAGTGCACCAGGTAAGTGAGTTTCTACACTATAGACAGGCATAGCCTATGCTGATATATCTCTTAAAGCCTCATCTGTAGATGCTGAATGTGCATTCTCAGTTGGCCATTGTCAAGTCAACTTCATGCAACACAACATGTCATCTAATATCTTTTGAGCAAAGATGGCCTTGGGATCATGGTCATCAACTCCTTTGTTTGCTGGAGTTAGAAGGGCCTCAGAGGTAATTGCAGCTCACATTGGGGAGAAGGAATCCCAGGACAGTAGCACAGATTCTCAAGAAGATGATTGAACATATGTTTGTGGGAAGGATCAAGAATTAAATGTACTTGTACTGACTATGGACACCTTTCTATGCTGTTATTTTTATGCTTGACTGTTCTATGATTGAATGCATTTCAAATGAGCCTAATTTCATGAAAATCAGCCTAGATTTGAGAGAGATATAACTTAATGTATCTGCAACAGAGACAAGATAGGGAAGAGCTGCCTTGATGGGCTTATGCATCACTTTGCAGCAATCTATACATGTATGTACTCACTAGGTAAATTCGACTTAAATAAGCCTAATTTTATAAAAAACAGTTGAGATTTGGGAGAGATATGGTGCAATATTTTCTGCAGGAGAGTCAAGACAGCTGAAAATGGCCAAGAATGGACACCCTGTATACAGAAGTCACTCTTAGATATTTCCACACTTTTTTGACTCAAATATGCTTGCATTTGGCTATACCATAGTATAGGTATGTACTTGTACTGAATGGGAGCAACAGTATAGTTGGATGCACCCACCATCTGAGCAGATCCATCTATTGACTATCTGTAACACATTACACCCATGGATTGGGTCACAGATTCATGACAGTAGCATCTGTGTGGGTCCCTAAGTTTACCTATGCCTCCCATGTCCCAGCCATCAGCCCTTCAATCCAAACATGCACAAGAAACCCCACACCATTTCCAAAGTGAGTAGTGCAATGTGACACATGGTCTTGGATTGTCTCCATTGTATAGTTCTATGTCCATATCCATCTCCTCCTGGTCCCCAAGTCCTCCTCTATCCTTTCTCCCCAGCCATTCCATTGCTCTGCACCCCTCTGCCACTGTCTGAACTCACTGAGGGTAACCCCTCACATTGAGGAATATGTGCATCAATTTCCATACCCAAGGTGTTGTAGATTGCATTTTTTGTGCAGCTTCTTGCATAAATGAGTTATCCATGAATGACAACTGAGCATGTTGCATGTTGAAATGGAGACCATGATGAGGCTGTGACAATGTTACTACTTCCTTCCACAACCTAGTACTAGGAAGTCCGAAAGCCTAAGAGAAGATATGGCTATCAGAATAGCCTGCATGTGTGAAGATATGATGGAGAGGATCTCGAGCACTCATTATGTATGAGTTTGAGTACTGTTTTCTCAGTTATCATTTTCTTATCATTCCTCATCATGATACTCCATTTATCACTTCTCTTATGTGTCACGTCGCACCACTCATTTTGGAAATGGTGTGGGGTTTCTTGCACATGTTTGGATTGAAGGGCTGATGACACGGGAGGCATAGGTAAACTAAAACAAACAATGTCTTTTGCCAGTCGTCGGGATGCGTTAAAAGTTTCGAAGTTTCGGTGGAGCTTCGGAACGATTATATAAGAGAGCATCCCGTGACCGGGTAGGAGTCTGGCCAGTCCCTGGGACGCGTTAAAAAATTGTTCAAGTTTCGGTTAAACTTCGGAACAAGTGTATTATCTAAGAGCGTCCGGGTGACTGGGAAGGAGTCTGCTCAGCTCCCGGCAACACTACTAGATGGAACAATATCCTGTCAGGTTCGAATGCGATGTACACAGCATCACGACGCCAATCAAATTGCAACCCCTTTCTGAGGTAAGGTGCACTGCTCGAATCTTGGACAACAGCCTTGCCTATCGTACGACGACGACTACCCTTTTTCAGAAGCCCTTATAAGCCCAACCTCTGCGGCGGCATTAATTCAAGCTCTACCTCCTGCGATAACCCAAGATGCCTCTGTCCCCCAACAAGCTCCTCCCTCTCATCCGTCTGGGTGTCCTTGGTATGTCTATATCTCCACATTACTCGTTTCTCAACTTACCAATAATCATAGGCTCCGTGTCCCTCTTCTCTTTTATCATCCTCGCTTTGAGCGCCCATATGCTCGACTGGTCAAACCGAGTACTTTCAGGCTACTTTGATTTTGCTGCTCTTGCGCTTGCTATTTCTATTCTTTCACTCCTCACCCTCCCTGTTATGTACGTGTTGTTGCTCCCTCTGCATCCAGGGTAACTTAATTATCGAGGCGCTAGGTTTTTTACCGGTCGTACTCGTACAAAAGTCGTGCCTTCCTTCATAGGTGTCGAGCTTGGCTGGACGGGTAAGCACCACCCTTCTTGTTGACATCCAAAAATTGTTTAAGCATTGGTTAGGTCTTCTTTGGGTGCTATGGCTTGCTTCCGCTGGTACTATTGCAAGCGCAAATAAGACAGGTGGCCGTTGTTATAGTCGCAATTGTAAGCTATCCTTTTCCATTCTTGCGGGTAATGATTCCTCATCCACTCTCGTAGCCGGCTGGACTACCTTTTGTCGCGAAACGAACGCCGTTGAAGCCTTCGCATTCATCAATTGGCTCATACGTAGGTTACTCCCTATAAATATATTCTTTCCGCCTCTGAAGTATATCAATCCACCCACAGTTATGCCCTACTTTGTTGTCCTTCTCTGGTTCTCGATCAAGGCCTTCCAATCAGGCAACGAGCAGATTTGGACTTCTTCCGTCCAGGAAGCCAACTTCGAGGGTGGCCCCAACGCTGGTCATTCACACAACAAGTACCCCGTCGAACATGAAGGCTTTGCTCCCCAGTATTCTGCTTAGAGCACTGGTACCAGTAACTATCCCAACCTCTTCATCAAGCCGCTCCTGCCGGGGATCAGGTCTGAAGGTTGTAAACAGTCTCATGACCAAGAACGAGTTTCCTCTATTGTTCTGTATTATATTTCCTTTGTAATAACCTTCCTAACGAAGCAGTATACCTTCTTGTTCCAAGTTCTAAAGTCCTCCGGCGAACCCTGTCTTTCGGTTGATGCGTTCATCCACTTTCACAGGACGGGTCGGGCCTGTCTTTTGTTGGTGTCAACAGCAATAAGATCACTGATGAAAGAGGCAACAGGGAGGAGTGATCATGTGTATGCACTCCACTCGCTGTTTCATCCTGCTATCCTCTCCCCTTGAATGAAGGCTATGTGTTTGAGCTTTGAATACTTTTTCCGGGTGGCACTTCGAGGCAGTGTTATGATGTTAGATCTTGGTTGGGTCCAATGTAATTAATAAGTACTTGAGATTAGGTCATTGTTAAGAGGAGCAGGGCCGACGACAGTATGGGTAACAGGCACATTGTATGAATTCCCAAACGAGGACTCGCTAAATAGGATTTGCCAATAAATCCTTGGAAATGGACTATCTGCATTGCCGACAGACCCTACTTAACCATTTCTCGCCTCGCAGTGAACAGCGCTGGATATGTACTGGTGTCATTCCATTAATGTCAAACACAAAAAACCATAGGCGTGCCTAAGCCTAGTCAACATCCAATCATATCCAATCGTCTCGTATCTAATTTAAGTACTCTTGTTTGGTTTCTTGGCACTTGTGTTACGTCACCACAAAAGCGAAAAGAGCGGACTTATGAGATTCATAGCATCACATACACATCGAATACATCCAAGAATATACACCACTAGTTCTTTCTTCGCTTAGGTTTTAATTTTTCACCCTTAGGCGCAGCCTTTATGGCGCCTAGCACATCCTGCAATCCCTTATCTACGACACCTCCAACTCCAGGTTTTCCATCCGTTTTGCTATCCGTCCCGGGAACAAGGGCACCTTCACCCGCCAAGGCAGCCTTCTTGATCTTCTTACCAAGAGAGGCGTTGAAAAGCGCGTCAATCTCATCTTCTTGCCTCTTCCGCTTCTTCTTCGGCTGGGGTGAGGCCGTTTCCAATGTTGCCTGATCCGGCGGCGCTGTCGATTGGGGTTGAGTTGTAGACTGTGATGTACCTCGACTGTCCTTTTGTTTCTTCTCAGCCTGGAGGTTCCGCCATTCTTCTGGTTTTCGTTGTAGTAGATAGAGGTTGAGGTTACGAGAGAAGAATTTGCCGTAGAAAGAACCAGCAAGGACTTGTTGGTGAGGGAAAAGTGAACGTGCGATTTTCTCCTGGAAACATCATAAGTGCGGGGATAGATTGCCACCAGAATGTGCACGAACTTTGAGATAGGTGTCGGCAAACTCCCAACACCGATCGACCACTCGACTTCCGAAACGGTCATCCACGAGCTGGTGATAATGGCCAATGAAACTCAAAACGAATGCGCGTTTTGTTTTGGGTGGTATGGTGGACGAGCTCAAAAGGGTATCGTAGACGCGCGAGCTGACGCTATGGTGAGCCAAGGCAATTCGCTCTTTCACAGGAAGAGAGTTTATGCTGCAATAACAGGAGAGGTTAGTTATCACTGGGACACTGGCAATAAAAGTTACCTTTCGATGACAGCTTGATAATGCGGTTCAGGAAGGTGGAGCAAGGATTGGAGTAGGAGTGACCCTTGGACCTGAGGTTCAAGTGGATCTTTTGGTGGCTTGCCCTTGCCGTGCGAACGGTCATGATTCTGGGCATTAATGGACATTGATTTGCATGTGTTATAGTCCTTTGACAGCATTTCACTCAGGCTTCGTCCGACTCGGCTTGTTAGGGAAACTCACCTTGAACGATAGCAGAACCAGAGCACAAGGAACCAGGCTTAACCTTTGTTCTGGAGTCTCCAAGCCAAATGCAGAAAACACAGCCTTTGGAGAGTTTAGCTGTTAAACCCAGTGGACTTTGTTGCCGACTCACTTTAACAACTTCCTCGCCCAATGTCTGTAGTTTAGCCGCCCTGTCTATCACGGCTCGTAGAACCCCCGATCTGGAAGCAGCTTGAACTTGGGGTCAGCGCACAGCCAGTTCTACTGATTGAGTCGCCCTACCGATGACCTTGGACCAGGAGTCATGCAATTCTTGACAAGCGTCCGACAACTGCTTCTCGTCGGTTCGTTCAATCCCTCTGGCTACCACGAAATTTGCCACAGGATGAACCGCCAGTCGTGGCAATTTTCCTTTGAGATAAAGGTCCCAGGTTATATTGAAAGCGTCATTAGGGCATCGAGAAATGATTGTTTCAAGAAGATGAGAAGATGTGGTATCTCGTAGGAGGGTGTTTAGGTAGTCGGAGGCTTCCGACGGGGTCCTTCCTTCACCTGTATAGCAAATTCATAAGCGGCAGTTTCATGATGAAACAGCAAGTTGTACTCGACTGCAAGCGGTTATAATGCCGACCATTACTCTGTCCATAAGCGAGCCTGGTTCGCTTGCAAGACCATGGTCTGCTTCGACTTCCAGTAGCATCTGCGAGACAAGTGGCCCGCCATTGGTGTCGAGTCCTCAAACACTAGTAGGTCTGACGTACTTGCAAACTCGGGCTCGCAACCTTATTTGCAGCCATCGCTCTGATTTCATTCCCATCCAACTCGAATCGGAGAACCCCTATGAATTTTTTGGTCATATTCTGGAACTCTACAGGCGACGCCTGCGAAGGATTGGTCACTTCTTTCCCCTTTCCCTTCTCGAAGACGGACTTCATTGGACCCTGCTTCGCTTTCCATGCCGCACTCTTCCTGGATCTGAGAAGTGACGTGCGGGTCTGATCTTCTCCGGCGAGGGTGGGACAAAGTAAAACAAGCAGGCTTCTAATGACATGTGAACCAAAGGGGTCCATGACGAGACCAGAGAGTATCGGCAATAGTTCCTTCAAAAGAGTGTTGGAAACGAGGAAAACCATAACTGATCTTGAGGACTCACTTCGCAGATATCGAGAATGAGCTTTGTCATGCTACGAAGCTCGCCCTTGTCCTCCGACTCTGGCACTTGAGGGTAGATCCCTTTCATCTGATCAAGCGTCAGCAAAGCCATGTATCAAAGAACAACAGACGCTCAATTACCTCTCTCTGGACCGTATCTCTTGCCAACATGAACAATGTTTGACACACATGAGACCCGAACCGGTGTCTGACCATAAGCTCATACCTAAACCCTCAGTCAGAAGTTCGTTCAAAAATAACCTAAGTCGACTCACGAACCAGCCATGCTGTCCATAAACACACGGCGAACGAAATCGTCCATAGAACACGCCATCCGCTCCAAAATTATCGAACAATCCGGATCGGTAGCTAACTGCTTTTCCTTGCCCCGCATCTCAGTCAACGCCGCAACGAAAAACATTCGTCGTTCTGGTATACATACGCATAAACATCTCACCAACGCCACTCAGGACAACAAAAGGGATAAGCGCACCTTCATTCGGGTCCACGTCCACATCCCCATCCGCACCTCCGTCCTCCCCCTGGTTCTCCTGCCAGTCCCTTATCTGGACATCCACCGTCCTGAAATACGCCTTGACTTCTGCATCCACAAATCCGAATGGTGCCTCTAGATTCACGGTTTCATCATTGCCCCGGCTGGCAGCAGGTATGATCCAAGATGGTTCTGTATGGCTTCCTTGATCCTGGTTCAATTCGTGGTTGTTTTTTTCCGTTCCATCGTGGGCGCAGGATTCGTCTTGGCCTTGAGGATAGTCTTCAGGCTCCTTGTTCTTATGGCGCCGTCCTCGTTTACGGAGGCCGCGAGGCATCTTGGTGTGGAGAGAGAGAAAGATTTCGGAGTAGACATCAAAATTGGAAAATGAAGGGTGCGCCGTTTGTGATCCGTCCGGGCCGGTATTCGCGGCTCAATCACGTTGACAAACTCTATGGAACTGGAAGTCTTGCATACCATGCTTCACCCCACCTTTGCGCTCCCCCCTGCTTTGCGCTTTTCTCCTTCCAATTCTTATTTCAGCCCCATACTTTCCCCATGTATTATTGCATACCTTAGTTACAATTTCCAGCTTTTTTCGTGTTCTAATTCGACGTATAGCAAGAGATATAAATTCGGGTACTTGTCACGCCAGCCTGAGGAAGCCGCGTCGGAGTATGAATTTACTGATGTAATCGTAGCCTAGCTTGGGACCCTCTCGAGTTCGGCACATTCGGCTGATGCGACGTCTGATGTGACGAGCAAAGCAGGGGGAGCGCAAAGGTGGGGTGAAGCATGGTATTTGAAGACCCTGAGCCACAATAATGCATGCCATTAGGTAGGGCAGCAAGTCAATATCACTCCAAACATGACATGGATGCCACAGTGTTACACAATGGATAACACACGACAAAAGCAAGTCTCAGATCGTTTGGTGAAACGGATAACCACGGACGATAGTCATTCGATGCGTAAGGATCGTAATGGAATAAAGAGCTCAGGAAAGAAGGATAGAAACCAGAAAGCTACAGAAAAAAAGTCTTGGTAGTTCAACGGACATTCAATGTCGAAACTGAAAAATTAGACCCGCGTCCCCGCCACCATGCCATCCTTTCTCTGAAGTCCTTAGACATCAACTTCCTCGTCATCAGTTCGAACGTCTTCAATTGTCCGGTAGCACGGCCTTCAACCAGGGCCAGCAGCATAACTTGGTCCAAATAATCTCCTGAACACTGTAACTTTAGAGCGCTCAATGCGGAGAGGCGATCGATGCTCGGCACTTTCCCTAGAACGCGTTGTAGAGCGGGAAGCGACATTGCGGGCGTGAGGAACAACAGAAGATCATCAGTGACGGGATCGGGATGATGACTTGCCAAAGTGAACCTCAGATCCAAGGTTCTCAATCTGGACAATCCATCCAGGCAACTGATTATCTCGCTGTCTTGAAGCGGTACGTACGCGAGTCCGAGGCTCTCGAGGGAATTAGCCGAGGAGTGTATGAAGGCGATGAACCGTGAGTGGACAGCCCGCCAATGCAACCCTGCGCCATTATGAGACCGGTTGACCAACCACTCCAGGGAAAACGCCCGCAAATCCGCCACCTGGAGGCGCTCAAGGAAGTCGAGTAAACTCGCTTCTGGTGAAGCTGCTGAATCATCTCCTTCCATAATCAGCTTGAGGGTCCTGAGCGACGGCAGTGCAAGTTTCTCCGAGTCTCCGGAGAGGGTGAACATACAATTGGCATTGAGCGTGCAGCATGTCAAATTCCGAGCTGCGGACAAGACTCTAAAACACTCGTCTAAAGAATGAATGTTCTCCTGACAAAATTGAAGGTCAAGTCCGGTCAGCTGCGACCATGGAATCTCGAATAAGCCGATGTCAAATGTCGAATTCCATGTTTTGCCAAGGCGGATGGACAGGGAATTGAGTGCTGATAGGCTGCCTTTGGAAAGCTCTGTTGGGAGATGGGCCAGAGCACCGCTCGGACCGTGGAATTGGACGTTTTGCCACCGCGAGGCGTGAGGAAGCAGGATAGTGAGGAGCTCTGCTGATCGCAGATCTGGATTGCTTCCATTATAGTTGTGGACAATTCGGAACGAAAGGGGATGCTGCTATGACCGGCGTAACCATAAGCGTAGCTTTCTCTTCATGTCCTCTTTCTCCGACCACAAGGAGCCTGTCCCCTCCAGCACGACCTCGAAACATGACCAAAGACGCGGCGTCGTTGTGACCCAGTAGTACCACCTCGCGCACACGAGGGCTAATGTCAAGGGAGGAACTTGGGAGTCGATCCGAGGGAAATCAGCTGGGCAATGACTAAATATTTCCACCCAGACTTCGGGCGGTAGTCTCGTGAACGGTGAACAAATGCTGCCTGAGCAGAGCGGAGGAGTTTGATGGACGGAGGGCTATAAAATCTATTAGTGTATAACGACCTGATTCCAATCATGAAGCGACTGACAGAAATAGAAAGTGGCGAAGGTGGAGAGGGGCTTGAGGTCTGAGGCCACCGCTTAGAGCATAACGACTGCAATAGCGTAGACCTTGCATGCTGTTTGACAGGCACAGTCGTAGGGAATGGCATTGCGTCGTCGCTGCGAGCAAAAAATTGGGACGTCGCGGTGTGTTGAAAAAGAGCGAGGATAGAAATAGAAAGATGGTACTAGAAGCGAGAAGTGGGAGGTTGGACAAAGACTGAAGGACTCCCGCCGCCTTTTGAGGGCTATACGGGAGCCCTGGCAGTGGGCTAGTGGTGGTTTAAGTCCAAGTCCAAAGAACTCCAAAGGCATTGTGCGAACTAAATTAGAAAGCGGAAGTCGATCTCACGATTTAATATTCACGAACCACTGTCGTGACTAGGGCAAGGTCCCCGCAAACTTTGGTTCGGTTCACCAAGAAGACCATAGCCCCGCCGATCCATTCTCGAGTCACACTATATCAAACGCATTCGAGAGATACGATAACTATTGTCCGTACCCAGCGATGCAATGCAGCTACTTAGTTCCACCTGAAGGGCACGGTGGATTCCGAATACGTGATAGCTGTCGCGTGGATCCCAGACTTCTCTCACGCTCAGAATTTAACATTACCCCCCGGCAAGACCCTTTTTTAATTTGGATTCGTCTCCGATGCTAGCAGCCAAAGAGCTAGCGCCGTCATTCCCTCGATGAGGTGAACGTCCCCATATAGGGATGTCTGCCGCTCCGGCACCCGAAGGCGGACTCTTTTGGCTTTCTCTCTTACGTTGGTTCTAGGAAGAAATGTTTGAGGCTAGAAATGATTAGTTGATACGGCCATGAAGACCACCGAATGGCGATGTTGGAAATGAATGGTGAAATCCAGATTGACTACACAACAAGAGGTGGTATATACCAGGTAGGTATGTATGGCAAAATGGCGAGATCAAAATGTTCTCGATAGCACTTAAGACGCAAGCAGCAAGGCGGCAATAAGACATTCGGGTTGCGAGCTCGGATTTGCTCACTGCTAGGGTAGAAGCTTTGATACGTCAAAGAGGACAGGAGTACCAACTGACGCAGAGAGACGGTAGCCGACACTGGACAAGCTTCCGACGGACCCCTGGTCGTTTATGGCGGGCGGCGTTAGGTGGTAAGAGTAACAACCAATCAGGATGATACAGTTAATGTCAGAGTGTCCGTTTGAACTCTGCTGAACTACCGCATCTGTCAGCCGCATTTGACCCTCAGATCGGCAATACCTTGTGTCGGTGTTAGAATGTTTTGCGTTCCTCTGGTTACGACTTCCATTAAGGTCCACAACGCGCAGATTGCCTTGCCCGTTGCTTACCATTTCGACATTCATATCTTGTGTTTTTCAATCCCAGCGATCCCGAGTGGCAATTGAATGAACCCGAACAGTCATTTAAGGGTTTGGTAGAAGTATATAAACGGAGTGACGGGGTTGCATCAAGTACAATAATTCTAAGTTGGGCAATGCTTGTGCGATTGACATCAGAAGAATTTCTTGAAGTCATACGCGTCAGGATTGCTGGTCGCGCTAGCCTTGTTCTTGAACGAACTCGCAGCGTTGGCGACCTTTGCAGGAAGTTTCTTGTGTTCCTTCGGCGGAAGAGCTTTTGAAGGCCTCGACTTCGTGACGGTTGCTGCTTTTTTCAAAATGGATTTTGTTCCCGATTCTTCCTGATTGACCTTGGTCGAGGGTTGAACTGGTTTGCTCTTCCTATACGAAGCAAAAGCAACCTTTTTGACAGGTTGTATGGAAACGGAGGACATTGACCGTTTCCGCTTTTGCTTTAAAGGTGGAGGGCTTGGTTTGATGTCCTCATCCTCGTCATCTTCTCGATCCTCATCATCTTCTCCGTCCCCATCTTCTCCATCAGCTTCGCTCCCTCCATCCTCGCCCTGACTCACACCACCACCTTCCTCACTCTCACTCTCGTCCTCACCCACATCCATACCTTCCTCCACCACTTCGTCATCCCCTTCGTCACTCTCTCCCTCTTCCCACGGCTCCTCCAGCATCACTTCCCGTGTCTCTATATCTGATGGTAACAATTTAGCCAAGCCTCCACTTTTTCGGATCTCCTTCCTCGTTCGAGTACAGCTGAGAATCTTCTCATCAGCCTCGTTCAAGGGTAGAGGGTCAAATTGATTGCTCCCGCGATCGCCCGGTGGCAAGGTGTAGCGTGCAAACTTGCCCGTGTTCCAATCCCGCAGCACGATTTTCGAAGCCCCTGTTAAGTCAAGCTCCCCTCGCTAGACAGTTGAACAATTCCAAACAGACGCCACATATCATTAATTGAGAAATCCTGGGCAAACATGGAATAATGAGTCAACATACCTTCTTCACAAGGTGATTAGATCGGGCAACACCCGACAAGAATGCGGTGCAGTCCCCCTTTGTGAATGCCGGGAGACTATACATCAACATGAGGTCTTCCGCGCTCGCCCGAGAAACGATGTGAGTGACTGCATGGAACCCCGAACCCAAAGTCAGCGATCCAGCGAAGCTGATGCTACGTGCTAAGAACATACTAGTAGGGGATGGATCTTTGAGCCGATCAATCCTGCCTTTACTGCGAAGCAGAATATCGCGGGCTCGAAGACCTTCAAGGGAATCTGACTCGACATTGGTCGTTGGGGCTGACCACGTCAGACCAGGAGTATCGATGAACCGAATCGGTTTGCCGTCAGCATCCACTGTCACCTCCTGAGGAAGAACAGTTGTGGTAGGACCCCGGGATGATGTCGGCAGCGAATAGACGGGTAACGAAGCTTTATGAAGGAGGCTGTTCAAGAACGAACTCTTTCCTGCCTTTCGCGCAGCAAAATAACATCAGCATCGGCATTAAAAGGAGGACATGGAAAGGGGGCGAGTCCACGGCGAACGAAAATATGAATAGCACACGTATTAAATCCAGACCGAGGACTCACATTGGTAAGGCCGACAACAGCAACGTTAAGGGGACTTCCTTCACCCTTCTCCTTAGCCCAGCTCGACAATTGTGTAAGAATAGCCTCGGCGCCCAACGCGTCATCCTTTGGAAATGAAACCTTCGCCTTTGCCTTTCCCTGGACGGTGGCGGTGGACTCCAGGCTCGCAGGTAAGAACGCCGTCGCCGATCTGAACAAGTACGTAGGATGCTCTCGTCTAAGGAACGCTAACCACGCAGCCAATCCCTCTCGAGGACATGTATCTTCAGGTTTTAGAGTGTCAGCATGCTCTGAGAGGACCACGAGATCGAACTTATCCATGACTCACCGATCTTATTCAGCACTAACAGCACCTTCTTTCCTTCCATTACCTTCTCCAAGTATGAGCTGCGGAATGGCAGCGGGTCGCGCGCGTCAAGAACCTCCAGGAGAACGTCCGAGTCATCCAACACAGCCTTGAGAGTGTGCAGATCGTGATTCACGAGTATCGGAGCCTCTTCATCCTCATCATCGTCATGAACCGATTCGGCCGGTTTCTTCTCCTTCGTAGTCAGTTTGGGGTTGATAAGTTTTGCTGATAGGCTTGCAATGGCATCACTGCCAACGTCTAAACTTTTCGGATTCGGTGATTCCCCAAGGTTCTGCCCTGCGTCCGTAGCATTTTGGTCCTCACCATCGGCCTCCTTGGTTTGTTGCCGGGCGAGTCTCTTCTCTTCCTTGCGCTTTTCTTTCTCCTCCGCAGCCTACAATTGTTCCAATCTTATGCTCAAAATTCGTGCATAAGATAGGGGGCAAATGATACGCACTATTCTCCGCTGTTCAGCTACTTCGGCCAATATTTGATCTTTGTAGGGGAAGTCATTCGGGATACCGGGATCCTTTTTGTGCTCTATCCAAGAGACATGATCAGAGGCAGGGGATTGAAACCGTGAAAACGCAGCTCACTTGACTTCCACTGTGGGTTTTTCTTCGCTTCCTTGGCCTTTTTCTTGCGACTTTCTCTGACCTTGCGTTGGATTTTCCGACGGTCGTTGGTCGACTGACGATTACTTGTCTCTGGAGATAATAGCTGAGTTCTATACACAATGCCCGAACCAGACGCCCTTACTTTTTCTTATCCGTGGCATGGAGAAGATAACGTTGTGACGGTCGAGACTCTGAACGCTCAGCAACTAAAAAATATGTTGCCGCATTAGGCAATCACATCCACCGTGAGAAATTCAGGTCACTCCTTCCCAGACATTATTCGGCATCTAAGTATACAAGCACTTTAAGTACTTATGAATAATAAAATTGGCAGTCTATGCGTCTATAGACCACGTTCTTTAATTGCCTGCTGCCAAAGTTAGCGCATAACGTTACTGACTCGTCTTGCCTCGCAACGACCCAGAACTCGCAAATGGTTCAGCGACGGAGCTCATGAGGATGAATCATGAAGCCTTCAAAATAATTAAAGCAACCGATTAGCATTGTCCCCTACCACTAACGTACATATATAATTTCACATAACCAGATATATACATAACGCTACACCCGTGAGAAGGGATAAGGCTTCACAAAGCAGATCACCTACGGTGAACAAAACGAGCATCTGAGGCACAATGCTGACCATACGGGAGAACCCAGAAATGACAGCGAAGCCATAGCCAATGGACACGCCACCTCCTAGTCAAAGTTTAACGAGCGCTTCTTTAGCCTGCGGACGACAAAATTGACATCCTCTCGTGTGGTGTTTGTGGCGCCTCCCGGCTGGATGTTATGCAGAACTGTGACGCCGGAACTTTTCAAGGCGATTGATATGCCGTAACGTTGACATGCATTCATGGGATTTGACCAGGTAATCCTTCTACCCAAGACTGATAAACGCCGGTTTTGAATATTTATAAGGTTTGAGGACAGCGGGAAAGCTTGTACTTGCAAACAGTAAGGTACTAGACGACGGCAGAAAACTTGCAAGTAGACAATCGAAGTAGTTGAAGCATAAATTTTTGAAGGATACTGAGTTCATGGCTCGGAACGTTGGTTGAACAAGTTGAGCCTTGGTGCTTGCAGGTCTTGCCCGTCACGTCACCATGGGATGCCTGGACAACCAATCGCAAAGCAGTGAAGCAAACAGGACAATACCTTCTACCAACGTGGGGCATCATTAGAGCCATTCGCCGCTGCGCTATCATAGTCACGAGCGGCACGTGAAGGGCTGCTACCTCTTGGCGGGCTACGGGAGTAGCTCCTGCGACGGCGATACTCAGGCGAGTACCGGCGAGGTGGGCTTCGACGGTCGCGCCAGTCTCTGCTGTCCCTGCCGTAAGGATCACGATCACGGTCCCTGTCCCTGCGGTAATCCCGGTCGCGGTAGTCGCGGTCACGATCACGGTAGTCCCTGTAGTCACGATCGCGGTAGCTGTCGCGGTGACTAGACTTTCTATGTCCCATATATTCTCCTGGAGTAGGTGCGTGCGGCCTGTCGGTTACGGAGTAGTCAACTCGGATGCGGCGACCATTCAACTCCTAAAAGGAGATTAGCTACTGCAAGCACATTTGACAAAATGGGCATACAATGCCGTTGAGCTCCTGAATGCAACGTGTTGCCTCCTCAACGGACGACATTTTAATAAAACCAAAACCACGAGAACGATCAGACTAAATCCAGTCAGCAACTGGCAGCACAGCCTCAGGTGGAGAATTTCACTCACACGTTGGTCGTAAACGATTGTAACTTTCTCAACACGTCCGAAGCGACTAAATTCCTCGTCGAGGTCGCGCTCTACTGTACGGATGCTCAGACCGAACACTCCAAGCACGCTCGAAGGAGGGGGCGCCTGCTGGGTTTCATAAGCACAACCTGATCAACGGAAAAAATGATACATTAAAACTGACAACGGGAGCATGCGGAGGACGCCTAGGAGGAGGCGAACGTCTTCTGTAACTGGGGCTCCTGAAGCCCGATTTTTCGCCATTGCTGCGAGTCTCGGGACTCCGGGAACGCGACCTGCCACGAGGAGCAGCTGAGTCGCGGTCGTTGGCAGCGGGAGCAGAGGGGGGCGCGTTGTACGCGTCCGAATAAGGATCCACGGTGGTCTGTGACGCCGGCTCCCCGTACTAGAGGAGTAAATATTGAGCTGCAGCAGTGGGCTCGTCGTTATGCGTGCCAGCGAAAACTCACCATGATGGTTCAACGCAAAGGAAGGTGTTTGTATATGTTTGTGACAGAGGCTCAATATTAACGTCACATATGGGCGCTAACAGCCCCCGCGCACGGACGCAGGCTCCAACGAACCTGACTGATGGAGACTAGGACTTTCTCAGAAGGATGGCGCGGTTCGTCATTTGCACGTTCTTATTGACGTTGGGGTGACACAGGTTATTCGCAAGATTGCGGATGCATAGCTATCATGATAATAGATATATAGAGGTCGGGAGGAAAGGGAGGTTTTCGGAATTTGCCCGCATTTCCGTCGGAGCCTGAACCTTATTCCCAGACTGCACAGTTCATCAAGCCTCGGTGCAGGGGATAACATACCCAAACACGAACTCCGGCAAGAACCAAGATGGTGAGCTCATCGTCCTCGACGGCGTGCAGAATGCTGTTAACACGGTGGATAGGGTATTGACATCGCCAGGCACCACGTCAAGAAGGGCCAACGTACGGCCCCCAAGAGCGAAGATCCCTACCTCCTCCTTCTCGTCAAGGTGAGTTAGAGATTTGGATAAATGGTCAAACGCCTGGTTTTAATACGTTGTTTCTGTTAGCTTTACCGCTTCCTGGCCCGCCGCACGGACTCCAAGTTTAACAAGGTCAATCTTGATCCCACGGGACGAAAAACATTCAGACTTAATATCTTATCTCCGAATTTCAATAGGTCATCCTACACCGCCTTTTCCTCTCCAAGGTCAACCGTCCTCCCCTCTCCCTTTCCCGCATCGTCACAGAGACCTCGAAAACCCCTGACCGTGACTCCAAAATCATCGTCCAAGTCGGCACTGTCACTGATGATATTCGTCTAACGGAGGTTCCCAAACTCTCCATTGCTGCCCTTCGATTCACCCGCGCGGCAAAGGAGCGCATCCTCAAAGCTGGTGGTGAAGCCATCACCCTTGACCAGCTCGCTCTCCGGGCACCCACTGGTTCAAACACTGTTCTCCTGCGCGGTGTGAAGACTGCTCGTGAGGCAAACAAACACTTTGGCATGGGACCTCACAAACACAAGAAGCCATACACTATCTCCAAGGGCCGCAAGGTACTAATTTCGTCGCTTCACCAAACAACCACGCTTACCATCTACTTAGTTCGAGCAAGCTCGTGGTCGCCGCAAGTCCCGTGGTTTCAAGGTGTAAGCAACCACACCCAAAAATTATACTCGCAGGAGGAGGTGCCGGAGCATGCCGATGGTTCTGGTGTATTTTGGTGGTGGTGTCGGGCCTATGCATATGGATCAGCTCCGTTCTTTGTAATATGCAGTATGACGCATCGAATCATGACTCTTCGCCAATACGCTCGCATCGCCTTACCCACTATTCGTCGGCAGTGAAACTGGTTTTTGAACCTAACGCAATAACTCGAAGAATGAAATTATTCCCGTGTCAATTTCGATTCGTATGTCCATTTGCCTCCTCTCCAGACTGCCTAACTCTGCAGGAGTTTTCCTCCCTCGTTGTGCTGGTGTCCTAGGCCGAGCCTTATACCAGAGACTATTCCTTGCTCTGCAGTCAAGAGCAATTTTGTACGTTTTTTCGCTTTATTGCTCACGTATCTATAATACATGACGGACACCGCAACTTACGACTAAGAGAGGGGTCGCCAGGACCGCAATGTCCTTTATCTCCCCCGAGACATGCTTTAGCCCAACGGACAGCGCACCCAGGCGCTCGATAATGGTACGAATTTTAAGGTTGTTTCCTCATCCAGAGCCCTGCCACTGCCACTGCAGGAGTACCTCAGGTTGTTACCTCTCAACGCTCATTCGATGTGTAGCGTGGCCGCCGCAAAGACCATATAGATATAACAGTCGCATTATTACTGGTATTTGCTGGGCACAAGATGTAGTAACAAAGTGAGCCATAATTGGTCGAAACCCACCGATGATTCAAACCGAGGGTGAAGCAAGAAGACTCTTCGCGAGCACCAAATCTTCCACCCGTGCAATCTCTTGAGAAAGCCGTGACACCGGTGTTATATTATCTCTGTCGCGCACGAGACGAACGTCATAACAAGTGAAGCAACGAATGAAGAATGAAACTGTCAAGGGATATACCGAAACCTCATACCCCCAACCTGCTTCTCAATATCCCCAATATCCATTCCCTTCTCGATCGGCAAATCGACAGAGATATATCGTTTCCCCTCTCCCGTTTTTTTCTCAGTCATCCCAACTAATTCTTCCGCTCGAAATGCAGCAAGCCAGGAATACAGCCCGAATCCTCGCCTCGGGACTCCGAGTGGCAATCGGGGGACAAATAGCGCTGCCATTAGTCCTAGGAGAAAGATAACGACGAGGGCAATGATCATCGCTAAAGGATCTATTGAAGCAAATGCGAGCACGAGGTCGGGGTATACGCGCACGACCAGGGATCCTGAACCGATGAAATACGGGAGCATATTGCTTGCGTCCGAGGAGGCCTTAGTTGTCTCAAATGCTTCAGCCGAAAGAGAGGTGTAGCCATAAGCACCTTGGCCGTCGGTGTGCGAGATTATCTGTTTTGAAAGAACTCAGTTGGCTAGGCGGGCAAGGACATCATATGTAGCACATACATTGGGGGATGGCACATAAGCCGAATCTCTCCCATTGTCCTGGAGTTGTGCTTGAACGAAGATCTCGTTTTAAGGGGAATCTCCACGAACCTTGACCAGCTGGTTGATGCCATTTTCATGAGCGACGACATAGACCGACTCCATCCTCCTTGAGGTTAACTCCCTCCTAATATTCGGGTCACTGATAGAATGGCGCACCATCCGCTCTCGTTTCCCGTAGATGTTAGTATCTTTGGCCGTGTTCGCTTTGTCGACGATCCTGAGGGTAGTGAGTGTGCCGATGGTTCCATTGTACACGTCCACAACCCAAGGTTCGAACATTTCGATGCAAACCGCAGCGTCATACCCAATCCATGTGCTGTTGCCATTGGCATCTGGTTTGTTATCCGAGAGAACGGGAAAGATGCCTTGAGGGGCGAAGGTCGTGTTAAGCCGAATCAGTACCATTTCAACGGATACGAAACCAGTGTCATCATCGCCTGGCCGGAGAAAACCTCATGAGGTTACGAAACCGCGGGTTCTTTGCGAGACATACCCATATTATACAACGGGTGGCTCCAATACATAGAACTGACGCCATTGTTCTCGAAATCGACTATTCGAGGATGCCGTTTAATATCTATGTTATATCACACACTCAATGCTCACCCGCTGTTAGCACCTTGGACTTATCAACAACTGCAGGAACCTTGTCATCAGCCAGCGGAGGCAAGTCGTAATCCGTAGGGACCGGCTTGTTGAAGTAATCCAACAGATCTGTGATCGTCTCTTGTTGAAGGAGAACTCGGGTTCGCCCTTCGTTGGGAGTATTCGGCAGACTAGGGGAGCCTGCTCGAATCATGCAGTGGATAATAGATCAAGTATCACGCTCACATATTATTCACCGGATCAGGTACCTTGTTGCACTTAATTCTCACTCCCCACTTAGGTTGTCTAAGAGTTCGGACGTTATTCATGTTCGCAGGAACCACAGCGTAGGGCGTACCTTATTATGTCTCCGGGTGAAATTCCCGCTCGCATGGAGATAGACGAATCGTTTCTCTGGTTCTCGGCCGATGCAACAGACGGTCGATGGAGGTCGAAGGTTCCAAAGCCGGACCCATCCTTTTGCAGTTGTGACCTTGTCGTTTCAGAGAAATAAACTGTGTCAGTGCGGCCATTGTTACTCCATGACAGGTTCAAAACTGGAGGAAGGCCCCCATTGATCGAGTACGGTGTTAAAGTCCAAGTGAATTGAGTGTTCTATAAAGAGGGGCGATCGAGGGTCAACATTCCGCTATTCCACCGAACCAGTGTTGTTATACCTGGAACGGAGCGTCGACTTCGTTGGCCTTCTTGATGTCATTGTCAGATAGGTCCCCTTTGATGCTTGTCTCATAATAGCTCTCATGCTGATTCTATTGGGTCACCGGATTAGATATAACCTTCGAAGACACATACAGACGTTCTTACCTCAATTCCTGTGTTGATGTCAACAATACGGCCGAAGAGGAAAGTAAGAAGACTAGATGCGACTACAAGGAACAGAAAGAAAATGACATGAAGCGCCCATGGACGTCGACTGAGCTCATCGGATATTAGTACAGCTTTGGCTGTGAGCATATATATATAAACCACGTACTCGTAAGACGCCCGATACTTGCGAGCAGTTCCAGGGAGCATGAACCTCTTCCAAAAGATCATACAACCCGCCCAAATACTTGCGGGATCCTCAGCGTGAAGTGCCAAATCTTTCAGTTGTAGACCGGGGCTATTGTTATGGTTGGACTGGTGTATCACCGTCGCCCACACTAATTGCCCTCATAAGCTCGACGCGTTTCAATTGAGTGATTAAAACATACCAGCAGCCTCTAGGTGCGCCCTCGCCAGTCTTACCAGAATCAATCCGAGTAATAGACCGGTAATCCCAGATCCAACGCCTACGATTAGACGAGTCCAGAACAAGCTCTTCCCATTTGCCAAAATCACGAAGGCCAGCAAGATCGGGTATGTGAGCAGACACAGGATTGCAAGCACCGCCAAGGTCTTCCATTTGGGTTCCTCGTACTGCTGCAGGATGTGATACCTGGCCCATAGGCCAAGTGGTAACCCCCTCCTCGTCCTGTCATCCGTAGAAGGCTCTCTGAGGTGCAAAAAACTATAGCCTGGGCCTCCAGAGGCTTTTGGTCGGTATCCTGTACTCGAAGCCATACTTCGTGGTGTGGTTTGATGGGCTAGACTCTGGTGTACTGGCACGTTAAAAGATTAAGAGGGTGCAGAAATGAAAAGAAATGGGATATATGAAGTCAACGCCTCTTTCTGGCCGGGCAGAAAGATTGAATAGCAGTATGGGAGAAAGAATTGCATGTTGATATGTAGTACAGCACTTCTAATCCCTTCCCGTATGGGATAAACGTGATGTGGAGTGGGCGCTGGGGGTGATAGCCGGGGACAGAACCAGGAGTCCGCAACGCCGGAATCTTCTATGGAAGTTCCCACCCATTCAATGAGTAACATTCGAGTGCCTTGGACTCAGTTCGTTGCTACGGAGTAACCGTCGTATACGTGAACTCCCTACATGATCGAAAACAACAGAAGTTTGTTAAGGGATGTCTGTCATAGAAATAATCGGGGAAAGAATTCCATGGTTGAACTTCCTGGCACTGAGCGTGCCCATGATCATCAATTGAATGATGTGATTGGGACTGTGAGGGTGGTGGATGACCTATTAATGGTACATCATTCCACTGCCTGGTTACTGGAGAGATTTCTGTAACAGCATCAGCATTATACCGATTCTATTTGCACACAAGATACTAGGGGGTTTCCTGGCGAATGGAAATATAAACTTCTAAGAAACGAGACCCTCTCTAAGAGGCCATGACCCATAACCGAGGCAACATCAGAGAGTTAAAAAAAAAGACTAACGAGTATTTTCTTATTCCATGTTTATCATCTTCTAGTTACCTAGGTAAGACCTTCGGGTCCATTCGTTCCAGTCTGATGTCTTTCTCGCGGAATAATGCATATTTATTAGCACTAGTAGCCAAGATTATAATACCAGGCTCAGGTAATTTGAGACCGTCACAGCTGGCTACGATCAAGTACATATAACTGCCGACACGTCAGGTGAAATGGTAATCGGCCAGAGGAAGGCATTCAATTTGCGAATCCAGGCCTTGTATCATCTTGTTAAACAGTGCTTACTGGTTTATCAGCTTGCGCCGGAACGTGTTCCTATCCATCTCAGATGGTTCACTGCCCCAACACCAATGCTTGCAGGTTGCCCCATAAGCCTAGCCGCTTGAAAGGCAGGGTGTGTAGTTTTCCGCTCCATGACACCAATTCCAATGTGTTCAACAATTTTCGCGGAACCATGGTAAGCTGGGGCTCTGTGCTAGAGTCTGTATCGCGTTGAGCCTGCTCTCTGTGGGGAGCCTTGTCGATTTTCTGGGCCCTCTCGCGCGGACGTAAACTGCCAACAGGTGCCGATGCCGCTGGGTGTCAATGCCTCCGGTTGAGCGGAATGATGAAACGGTTGCTATATCTAACAAGTTGTCAACAGAACTCCGAGCGCTCGCCTTCATGCCAATTATTGAAAGGACTCGGTTTTTACCAGAAAATGGACTCTTCCGTCAGGACTTAGACGAGGCGTCCATACTCGAAGGAACTCACCCTCTGGTCAACAGGATGTTTACAGTGAGACCGCATCTGGATAGGAGTACAGTGTTAGTAAACAGTGTCACGGTATGGTGTTGCTCTGCCTCGGTGACACGGGGTGAATATTGTTGCGGGTGACTCTGAGCAGCCATTTTTTATCCTGACTTAATCCAACCGGCGGCGCGGTGTATCATCAGTAAATGACAAGGATGACAAGACTCCGCACCACCTGCCGCACTCCCAAAATGTCATGCAGCAGCGTCCTTTACTGATGTGCATACACCTGGGCAGTGACCAACGTATTAAAAATATTCCAAGAGCTCCATCACCTCTTCTGGAGATACGAGATGAGCTTGTTGCTTGCTTTCATCCATGTAGCCCCCCGTAGTTGGAGGGCGGTGAAATATTAGCCCCAGATTCAGGTTCTATCTCGCCTCAGGCTCTTCAATCTTCATTTAACCTTTCCTCCTGTACGACTTGTTCTTGAATCACCTCGTTTACTCGTTGTTTCAACTCCCTGGACATTTCCTTGTGGTTATGAAACCCAGTGGTCAAAGGATGCGCCCATGTGCTCACTTAATCATCACTGCTGGAGTGCCCGATTCCTCTTCATGATAGCAACTTGGTTGCGACTGAGCTGTCCTGTAAAGCCCGTGGTATGCTTGCACTGGGGGTATTGATTCCACTGTGCAAAAACGGTATCTCAGGTACAAACCTTACAAGCCTTGAGTCTTATCCGGTCGTGCTGTCATTGGCGATGTTCCAAGTCCAATACAATTCTACATCGAGTACTCATTGATATATCTTATTTCATTCTTCCTTTAAAGAGATACAATACATTGGCTCAGAGAAGACGTTCTTTGTGGGCTTTGCACGGTACCACTTTACTGGGGAGGAGTGCCAGCGCACCCGTTGCAAGCGTTTGGCTGAAGTGAAGCAGGTAAGTAAACAACAGGATATATTTCTATCAACCAACGAACTCACAATACCCAAACCAGCGTTAACGCTGGAGAAAACACATTGGGTCACTCCTGAAGCGAGGCCGAGCTGATCAGCTGAGCCTGGATATGTGGTTAGAGACATGCGCTCTCTGCAACTCACTTACACCATAAACTTACTAGGTTGTTTGCCTTGGGCCTGGGCATCTTGAATGGCACTGAGCTTCTGTGCTGCACCCAGACAAGGATTGACAAGTCCCGTAACACTACTACTAATTGTAAGGAGGCAACCTGTAAAAAAAGGAGTCAAGCCATCAATTACTCCTCCCAATAGGATAAAGGACACCAACTAGCAAGGTTGCACTTCGGGGCAGGCTGTTGCTGACGAACGTCAAGCTCTACTGGAATGCCCATGGCGGACAAGGCGAGAGCAACGGGAACGAGGGTAGCAAGAGTAAATTTCATGACTGTTCTAAGTGGATCGGAAAGAGCTGCTGGCAGGTAGCTGTAACACGTTGGTTCTGTCCAACGGAAACCTTACGTCTTTTATACGATGAAATGTGTATGTTTTCCTTAGTTTAGTCCTGAAAGATGGCCAAGGCGTCCGATTTAGCGCCTGCAGCCTCATGGCGGCGAGAAGCTAGATATCTTAGCGGAACCCGGGTTTGGAGAAGTTGAAACCTGTCATGTTGAATGCTGTCTAGAACGATTGGAATTATGAGTCCGACCATCGGGGCTCTGCCAAATACGGTTTCGAGATGGGCTGTTAAGCTCACCAGTGCTCCATCGTGACCATGCAATGATAAAACAAAGACACGAAGAAATGTATGGGGCATATATATCCCGAAGCGATCGGGAGGCTTTGTTAGTAGCAATGTGCTTACAGTTGAACAAGAGTAGCAGAAGATTGACAACAGAAAAGTGGTGCATCCGTTATGAGTGGCTTTGTCGGTGAGTCAATGTCCCGTGCGAACCCTCTTTCGAGCTTATGCTATTTCACCACACAAACCGAACTAGAGTGCGAAACATATCAAACAAGTATTAATAGCACGGAAATAGGTGCGTTCGCCCTTTGAATCAGGAAAGAACACTATTCTGAATATCTCATATAGGATAGCCTGCACTGCCTTTGAGAGCAAGTGTACTCAGGAGAAATGCACTAGAAGATATTGCGTTCTCGTTGAAAGGGTCGCCTGCCATCCATATCAAGTTTCCTCGAGTCTTTACTGAGACCCATGGACGCCATCTCATGTTCTATGGACAGGCCAAATGGAATGGAAGTACTCGACTTACACTCCAGCATCTACCTAAATATACAATTCATGACCCATATACTGGAAAGTTCGGTCACTCGTGGCAACTTTGATGGTAAGGGATTCTGGTTTAAGAAAGCCAATTGTTGTCTCTAGCCCACAAGCTGAGTCCTGTGCCCTAGTATCAATTCTAGCTTGCTTAGATTACCCCGCACCGGGCTCTTGTCAGCAACCTGTAGAAGTAGGAAAATAAGAGAGTGAAAATGTAACTTCAGCAAGAGTTAACGAGTTCCTGGTTTAGTGTGCCAGTGTCATAGCTTCCTATCTGGGACGTTACCCGGTATTAGGAGCGGTGACAGAGACTTTGACAAATTCTGCCCTATGGTCGACACGAACAGAGTGCAGAAGTAGGGTAGAACATAGCATATCTGGCATTATCGCGTTTCCTTACACATCTCTGTCACTCAGAGCAATGTCTAAATCAGTCATTGCTCTCACCATGTTAGGTCCCAGGCTCGTTGTAATCAGGCATTTGCACATTTCGGCGTGAGCCCCCTGAGTGCCTCCAGCAACCGACACCGTCCTACTACATCCAAATCTTCTTCAGTCAACATCAACATCCTGTCGAACGAGGAATGTGCACCAATAAACCACTCTTGTCCTCCCAATTAGCTCTACTTCGCCAGCTTTCGTCGCCTTAACACAGGTATCAAACACACCGGAGTCTGTTAACTAGTTATGCGATCCACATATAGAACATGGTGCACCCCGTTCTTTCTCGATTTCTTTGCATATGTTGTCATGCACTCATGACACGGGCAGAACTCTTCTAGCTCAGTAAAGCATGATGTCCATTCCCTCGAAGAGGGTGATAGTGATATTTCGCACCCAGTTATATCGCATGTATATTATACATGGCCAATTCCAGAATGGTCGCCTCTGCGTTTGTGTTTCCCTCCGTTCCCACACTGCCCAAGCCGGACATTGGCATAGAATAGGGAAAATGACGCGTCGTATGATTCGTTGCCAGCGCCGGCGTTCTAGAGTCGGTGAAGCTTGCCAACCATGGCATTTTGTATCTAGCTTCGTCGTGTATAATGCCACTACAAGTTCTGCGAGTATGTAACCAGATCGACGTTGACTTTGTACAGGTATCTGATTAGGCATGAATGAAATAAGTAGCTCGTTAGGGTGACCCTACGAGCGTGATTATGATTCCTATTGAAAGGAGAGCACGTGTGACAATGCGACGGACATGATACGATGATATGATACGGAGGGTGTGAGAATGCGAAGGTCCGATGTTCGGCGCCGGGTCCGTTTCCTTGAGAGGTTCTCACTTCTGTTCCTGGATCTTTTCCTTCCATTCAGAGTAGGGCAATGCACCGATTGGCCCAAGACCACGTTCCAAGGTCCGTGTACAACTGCGGGTTTGGAAATGGAGGGATGAACCTTCAGACAACTTTCTCTTCGGCCGGGTAGGACGCAGTGACGACCGCATTAAGCAGTGCAGTTGTAATAGGGATGCAATAGAAGATCAGTGCAGTTCCGATCATCGTGATGGCAGGAATGTATTTGGACTCCAGTTGCGGTGAACCTCCTTGCTTGCATCGAAGGTTGTTTTGATAAAAGGCTGCGATGGCCCTTGCAATAATTCGGGGTTCAGGATCATCTTTGGATGCTGCGCACTGAAAAAGCCTTGTCAACTGGTAGTATATGGGTCCTATGCCGAGCAAAGCTCACCTTGTCTTCCTGTACAAGGAGAAGATAATCGAGCTCATCGACCAAACACACATTAGCTTTAACATTGATGTGGTAGCCTGCCATTGGAAAGGAAGTCTCCGTCCTCTGGTAGATGACCCGATCTCCATCATCGTAGTTCAGGAGGCGCAAAACGAAGGCAGAAAATTTGTTAATGCGAGATTCAAGAAAGGCCAGTTTCTCCGCTAGCCCCATGTACTGAAAGAGTAGTCGGTAATCCCTTTCCATGGGCCTATCTGGCTTGTCAACATTGTTGAGGATTATGTCAAAAACCGGTGGTGGGGAAGCTCCGGAGTATTGAAGAACGCAGCGGCACCAGCATTGACCACTCGGACGTTGAAAGCCATAAGCTCGTTATATGACCAGTCGCTGCCCGACTTCACAGAACGTATCAAGTTTGCCATGGCAGTAGAGTGAGAATGAAAAACGAACAATCGAAGACACCACCTGAGGCAGCAGTGAGACAGAAATAGAGCTGGGTGTCTGTTGTAAGGCGAAAGCAGTGAATTAGATAAGTTGAAATTAGGGTCCCATAATTGTTTTGGCTGAGAGTAAGATTGAAAACGCAATGAGATGGTTTAGGAGGGCGATGAATGTCGGAAAAGTCCGACATGCCGTTCCAATGGCTACAGTTGTAGCGGCCCGTTAGAAATCGTTCAATGTCGCAGATATTGCCAAAGCTATCCCGAAATGCACAGAGGTGTAGAACCTAACTGCATTGTAACAAAAACCTGACTGAGTCTCGTTGGGACACCATGAAACAGCTTCCGAAAGCATGTCGGCTTTTTCTGACCAAGATGAATATGGACCAGGATGATAGGTGGATGCGGTGCTCAAAGTTTGAGAGGATGCATGGAGAGTGGTAAGCTTGAGTGTTCAAACGTTCACTCTTGGTTTCTCTTTGTGGTTGCTTTCTCGTTCTTCTGGTTGTTTGACGCCGGATCTGAGTTTGAGACGGGTGCTCTCATGTCCGCCTTATAGGAACATTATGAAGCGAGGAAGAAGTAGACGCCCGCAGAACCGAGTCACCAGCTGGTGTGAGTTCCGACAGAAACCTCAAATATTCTTAAGTAGCTCAGTCGCAATGATCCGTTGTTAACGTCTCCGACGCTTTTTTCTGCTCATCTCTTCAGTTCTTGTATCTATAGTCGGTATATTTTACTGCCCTAATGTGGGTTCTGATCGTTAGAATTGACAGCACCGGAATGTTGAGCCAGGCATCTGCACTGACCGGCGCCCTTGCACTCCAGGTCTCTGAGCCATCAATCTGGTTAGCGTGATGCAATGGGGTCTTCAAGATTTTTAGCTTTCATCAATGTAGCACGTTCCCGCTACACCACTGGTGCAATTCACTCAATGATACATCATCAGAATCCACCCGGAGAACTGCATTTAGCGTCAAAGCTATGCGGACAATATGAAGTGAATATCGGGGCTTGTTTTAGAAGTATGCTATATCTGTCCCTTTATGGCTCCGAGTTGTTCAGCCAAGTAGAAGTAGCGCCCCGGGCATCCTTGGTTGTGCCACCATGCATCTGAAGCATTCAAAGAAAAGAAGTCCCCCAAACCCACATTCCGAGGTTTGTTCCCTACTTGACTAAAGGGGAAACCCGAATGACGCGCTGACGCGCCAGTGCGCCCAACCTACCCCTCAACAGCTCTAAAACCTGCAGGTGCCTGTGGAAACCCATACCCTTACTCATGAAACCCCTGACCCCTGAGCAAGGATACGGGTTTTTGCGGGTGACTAGTGGGCTACCCATGCCCCTGCTAAGTAGTAGCCATTTATTTCTTGGGCCCAACATTATCAAGCAAAAGCAGATATCGTTGATATTGGTGAGGACATGGGGTCCAGAGGGATCAGAAAACCTAGGCTGCGGAACTAATTCTCGGGTATTGAGTATGGGTATCTAGCATAGAAGTACAGGTAGTAGAGATGAAACCGGATGCAAGGAACGTGGTTAATATCTAAGCAAATCAATATGGAGAACCGAGTCAATGAGCGTGTTCTTGATGAAAATCAGGTGTCCAATGTCTTCCTCGGTGCTCAGCACTCAGGCACTAATAAAACAATCCCAAGGCACAAAGGCCCCCGTGGTGCCCGCCACTACACCTCACGACGCACGACGAGCGTCAGCTCCCAACCCAGCAGCCATCCCAACCGCCAACGCATTTCCCATCTGCGCACCAGTAGCATCCGAAGGCACAAAAATCGTCCTCGACCCATACGCCTTAACTTTCGCGACCTCAACCCTCCGCATCTCCATCTCCCTTGCAAACTGATCAAGCACCTGTGCGTCCGCTTGTGCCTTGGTCAGAATCGCATCAGCCTCGGCTTTAGCTGCCAGCCGTGTAGCTTCGGCTTGAGCCTCTGCTTCGATGCGAGTCTTTTCTGCTTGAGCTTTGGCCGCTGCAATGACGCGGTATGCCTCCGCGTCGGCTTGGGTGTTGGCCGCTTGAGCCTTGATGCGGGTAACGGAGAGTGCGCCTTCTTCTTGTTTGACCTTGTTGCTGTTCTCTCGGTCGACGTTTGCGGCTTCGACTTGGGCTTGTAGGGCACGAGCTAGAGAGAGACATCAGTATAGGGTCGAATGAAGGTTAGTCTTTGTTTACTCACTTGTTAATTTGTCCATTGTATTGGCAATTTCACCCTTGAATTGACGGTCGATAACCGCTAGACTCGATATCAGCATTTGTCGAAGGATACGGTGTAGAAACCTTACCAAGGTCTTTGAGTACAATACCGTACTCTAAAGCGGCCTCGTGCATCTCATCCATCGCTCTCGTCCTGAGAGCATCCAAAAACGCGGAAGACGCGTCAGTTCCATCTTCCATATTATCCGGTCCCAAAGACCTTTGTTTGATCTGAAGTTTATCGCGTTAATACACGGAGTACATCCCGCAAAAGGGATGGACTGACCATGGCAGAATAGTCAAGATGAGCTACAATTTGTGTCAAGATCGATTGAGTCTTGTCCCGCAGGGCTTCATATGGTGTTGCGTAGCCGTGAGTTGCGAGTCTGAGCGGCTCGGTCAACTGCCACTTGAGGTAGATCCTCAAGCTGACTGGGACTTGGTCTCGAGTGAAGCTAAGATACAACGATCAACATGAGCGATCAGGTCTTGTTTCAAAGACAAGAGACCTACATGTCCTTTGTGGGCATTTCTATTTGGTTCTCTCCAAGAGTGTACAAACCGCGAAGAGTAACATTCGGGTTGGTGATGACCGATTGACCAGCACCCAAGAGTAAAAGTTCGTCTCCTCTCTGAAGTATCGCACAGTTGCTGGCTGGGATGTTCAAGCTGTCCCGGGATTGTTAGTAGACGGGCCATATGTCAAGACCAAAACCACTTACAAAGTAGCGACAACGTAGTCTTTACTCCCTGCGTCTCCAACTTTACTCTTCATCTTCACCTCGTGCGTCCACCCAAGAGTGACCTTTGTCAACGGGTCCGTAACCACAGTGGGCAAGTGCGTCATATCCACAATTGACAACACATCGTATGTGCCTTCCACAGCAAACGCGACGAACCCAGAGTTCTTAATGACAAAGATATGGTTCTGTGGGTCAGAAACCACAGCTGCTTGGTTTTGCGAAACTTGGACAACGGTAAGACCTTGGAATTCAATAACAGTGTCCGAGACTCCCGTTGTGCCGCACCAGGAACGCGCCCACCAGTTCCGAAGGGGGAAACCAGGGTAACGGCCAGGTCTGGTTAAGATCTTTGGGAGACCACTGGAGTTACGCATGGTCAATCAGGGGTAATGCGAGTATGCATGACTGAAAACGCACCCATGGTTGATTAACCCCAGTCGCCCGGGGATGACCTCCTTCCCAGTCCAATCGGTCGGTGCTTTAGTTGAAAGGACTTTGCTTCGTCCAGCCTAGTCGTCCAAAGTTAGCATCACGTCCCATCCTGGCACGAATAATGACCCACTTGAACAAGCTGTTCGTCCAACTTCTCCAGCGCGGCAATGACACCATCTTTGCCAATCCTGATGAAGAACGGTCGCTCTTCAAGGGTATAGTCCATGGTAGCGACGAACTCGTCGGTTTTCGGCTTGCCCTTACTCGTTACACTGGCCTTCAGTGGACTCGACGCGTTGGCTTTGACAGAGAAGTCTCTCGTCCGGAAGGAGGAGTCGTCACCTGTTCTGAAAGCGTCGCCGACGACGGTGCTGGCTTCACCAAAGACGGACGTCATGATGTCAAGCTACGAGCTGGGCTAAACAGAAGTTCAAAAAATGTATGCAAGTGAGAAAGGGAGGAAAGAAAGAGAGTTTGAAAAGGGAGTTCGAAGCTCAACTCAATATATACGGCTAGTTACGACATGCCATGATATAGTAGCCCCATATTAGGAATCGCTGTTAGCACAGCATTCAAGTATACACGTACCCGTAACTAGTAACAACAACTCAATCGGTCAATATTTCAATGCCCGCAAGGAACGTGATGTAACCTGATTCTATAAGTGTTTGATCAATTAACTGGGCCAACCTGGTAGACGGCATAGCCCAAGCATAGCATAAACAGCGCAGAAATCCAACACCATAATTACAATACCTAGGACACTTGATACCTGGATTTTTTGCGGAGCTAGGCGTGATTGGAATTCTCGGCATATGTACACGGCGCCGGCAGTCAAATCCAGGATCCTGTAGGCTGTGGCCTTGTGTCAAAATTCCGTCCAAGTTCCTAGAGAGCCGGAGAGGTCGTGTTGCCCAACTGGGGAATTCAACCGGGTGGACGATATCATGAGTGCAGAACACGAAGCAAGTGTTCTATGTAGAATCTTCAGACCCCTTGCACAGCGTTTGATGTTAACGCATGTTAGAAACGGCATCTCTTTTGCCGCTGAACGCTTGCATTCCTCCTAAAGTTCTGACACTTTTGGCTCTCATTGCAGAAGATTTTGCATAGCCATATCCAAGGACATCGGGTTCGTATTATATGATTATTTTCTCCCCCATAATTCGACAAGCAGTTCCGAGTACTAGCCCACCAAAGGAGGAGACGCCAGTGCCAAGTCCACTTAATACCGCTGAATCAAACGCTCTACCTGTACCTCCTGTCCGGTTCCCGCCCTACTGCCGAATGCTGTCAGTTTCACTTCAAGGATCGTAGGAAATCAGCTCTGAGGCGATGCAAAGGACCTGTTCACAAGGCAGTCCGTAAACCACTATTATCGTTCGCGGATTAGAGAAACTGACCTCATCGGGGTAGATATTGCTACATGAACTATCGACATTTGGGTTATTGGCAAGCAATGTCGCCAAATCTATACCCGCGGCGACAGAAATGTCCCAGCATGAATCGCCTGGGATAACAACATGTGTGTCTTCACAGCCTTGACCTTGAATCCCGAGGCAAATGGTCTATAAATGACGCGGCATGACACCCAGGACAGATGTGGCTGTTAGTGGCAATGGCTCAGCTGACAGATAAAACGCTTAACCCCTCCAACCCAGAGGTTAGTACAGTCTGGGTTAATGATTCCTGTGTTGACATGTGCTAGTTGAAACCTGTGTTGCAAAGAATGCGCAAGTGTAACTTGTTAATCTCGGCGCGCAAGCCACGGACGAAAGAACCAGGTGAACCCACGTGGATACGTTTTGCGCGGCAGAGATACTGTCACAGATATCGTTGGCCACGACCTCGTAAGTCCTGGAGCAATTGGTGGGGATCTGCGCAATCGCAGTGGATGTTAAAGCTCGGCGGTCAGCAAGACGATTAACAGCAAAAATATGACAATCAAAATGACAGTACCGAAGATAGCAGCAAGAACAGCAGCGAAGGCAGAGAACTTATTGGCTATCATGATTAGAGAGGTAGGTGCTGTATGTCTCGAAACAGTGAAGACCACTGAAGACTCATCCCTCTCCTGGATGGCTTTTGTACCTCGATGCTTCCCCTTCAAATCCGTCCTTTCGGGTTTTTCTCGTAAGTTGCTTCTCAAAGTACAGGGGAATCATACACCATACGTGGGCGCTGAGGGCTGAGTCCGCGGACAACGCCCAGCAGGGAGTCTGAGCCAAATCATGCCGATTACACGAGGCTCACATGAGCTGACCTGACGGCCCACCTTCATCTCGATTGACGTATCTAGACTGTGAAATTGAATATCGGCCCTCCCTTTAAAGTTATCTGACTCGCGCCCAGACACCGATAATCCGGTCAATCATCGCGACGGTCACAAGCGGTATTTTCCCCGACCAACGGAATCGTTCATGAGGTGTGCCTTAAGGTCCAAGGCACCAGCTGCTCGGACTTATGATTTGATGAAGGGTTAGATAACGATACGACATTCTTAAATCCACCGCTTCCTAGTCAAGTGAACACTTTGTTACTCTTTTGCAGTAACATCCGTAAGCAAGCCCGTCAAACACTTCACCCTTCTGATGGCGGTCTTTAGCGGGCGCAAGCGCCAGAAGTGTACTCGCGCCAAGACTTCACTCTGTTCAGGTAGTCCTGACTCGAGAGCACCTGAGAAAACGAGTGCCGAGGTAGGCGATGAACTTCGAATGTCGCAGTCATTTTCAACAGTAATCAAGTATAAACTTCCGGGGATTCCTTAAGAGAAGCTATTGGTGAATCTGACACGGTTTCTTGCATCATTACTTAGATTTGCAGTGTCCAGAACAAATTGATGGTCGTCATACGGGCCTGTGACTACGGCCATAGCCCAATTATAGGTTTCTGTACTGAATACGCCTCCTCAGGTCGTCCTACTTATCTGCGTGGGATAGAACAGCACATGCTTCCGTCAGTCTCAAGGTAAGCAAAGATGAATCGAACTACTAGTAGTGGCTGGAAATGTACTGCTCGGACAAAGTTCCCATCACGAACCCGGATGGTTCCCGGGCGAGGAATATGACGCGGCTACACAGCACAGACTGAAAAACGCCTTGCAATCTGTCCATAGTGAGTGCGTCGTTACATCAACAATCTCAGCTTCTGCTCACATTGCGAATGACTCAATCCCCACGTTCTATCCAAGGATGTCGGTTAGTGGGTCAGCCTTCATACGAGTGGGATACGTCCACATACATGCAAGTAGATAGTTCCGATAACGTTAACAATTGTCATGACTAAGGATATACATTAGCTGCGCCAGATTGATCTGAATGATATCGACATACGCAGATTGTAGAAGTAGTATATAATGCCTAGTGTCGATCAGTCATTGGTTTGTCATTCATATATTGGCCCAGCAACAAACCCATGTAATGAACTTTAAAGAACCATCGGGAGCTGGACTGCCGTGCTGCACCAGTATGATGAAAAGTGTTTTCATCAGTTTCAATAGGATGTTACCTTCAACAGCCTTGATCAGAGTTAAGGTTGCGATTACTGGAATCCACCCCTCAGTAATAAAATACATGCGGTGGCCCTTAGATATCCTTACCAGTCTCGACCCCCAGGATGATGGCGAAGGTTAGAGTCTCCCAGGACCAACGACTGGTAATAGTGTTAATGCAAACGATTTCAGTCGGGGAGATCGTGATGTCTGTGGACTGCGTCTCGTTAATGGACCGTACCTAAATAAAACGGGGCTTACAATGTTCGTCCTTCAGCATGTGGTATACGGCAAAGAGTACCGATGGAACCTTTATGCACCCCACTACGACGAGGATCCCCAAAATTGCCATACTACCCTCCCAGATAGCCCATGTTCGTAGACAAAGAATCACTGTTCGACTACCGTCAATTCTGCCTTCACAGGGCGTGGACCATAGAAAACGCACGCTCAGATATTGTCAAACCGGTGGCGATGACAACTAGTTATAGTGTTAGGTCGCAAATGGGAGATATTAGTATCAATGGGTTTCGAGTGACCCACCAGCATTCGCTATATCTCGATGGTGGCAAGCCTTATGATACAATTCAGGAGATAGCTACAGCTAAGGCCAGTAGGATAAACTCACCTCCTGTGAACGTCCGGTTATCCAATATGCTAGGTGCCACTCATTACTGAGCGTTGAGCATTAAATACCCGAGCCAAACGTCTTACCTGGGAGAGCGAAGAATACATAGATAAATGGGAGGTACCGATTTGTAAGGAATAAAACGGTCGCCAAGTTTCCCAACCGTCGTTTCCATACCAGGTTCACCTTGTAAGAATCGATGTAAAAGCCCCTGAAGATACTTGTGGTTGGGAAGTGGTGCGCACCTCTCGGTCCAAAGTACATAAGTAATCGAAGACCTTGTTTTAATCGTCAGTGAGCTCAAACCGGCCGACCGCGTGATGCACGCCCACCAGTATCGTTATTGAAATGACACAATAAATGCGAGAGGATAGGATCCCTGCACTAAACCATGCAGTATCGTGTGCGTCCATGAGCAGAGTCTGAGTGGAGAATGGCCAGTAACAATGGAATAACTGTGGCAGACATATCCTCTGCCCGGCACTTCCCAGTTCCCACAACCTTTCAGAAGCTGAGCGTGCGTATTTTGTCTCATTAGAAGATCAATTGAAACTCTTACGGTAGATAAAAGAAGACGAGAAATGCTTTGATGATGGCCATGAGATAGACTCTTATATGCGCCCCAACTTGTGACGTCACGCTATAATAGCAAGAGCATGAAAGGTTGTTTTGCCACTCCACATATTCGTATTCTACAAGTTCTGTCCCTCACACAATCACTCTCCTAATCCTAGACGTGCTTGCCTTGATTGCTCCTTCCAGCCTCTCCAGCAGGCTGTTCTGTCGAGCGAGTCCAGCGTAACTCGGTTAACAATACTTGACAGTGTGACCAAGGTGATATGCGAGAAGTCAACGGGGGCCGGAAATACCCAGCACTACCATCAACAGTTCTAAGTATTCGAACAACACCGAACCAAGTGTCAATACAAGTTATAGGATACCAAAGATAAAAATCGGCTCCTGATATGTTTAAAGTCAAACATTTTGACATCGAACAAATTATCTCCTATGATGCCAAGAGGTGGCGGTGGGAATTTCCTGCTGAGGTCGCAAGTTTTTCAATGATTCTTGATTTCGATGTTCAATAAATGTATCTGATATTCTCACGCAACACTTCAACGAGACGGAGATGGTAGGGCTCTGATCTTAGGTTACTAGGGCTTTGACACTGTGGACGGTGTCAGTAGCTGCAGGTGAAGCTACGGTCGGCATTGGTGGGATGTAGTTACTCCCAGAGGAATCCGAGGGTGGTAAGCTCTTGGAACGGCTACTAGGTCAAATATAGCCGGCTGTTTTTCGGTTGAACAGGTTACCGTGGATCGTTGCATGCTGCACCATTAAAGTGTCGGCAAGCACAGAAGGTTCACTGAGTACGTGCCGGTTTTTAATTGAAGATAATACAGCATTGATAGTTACCCTGTTTATACTGGCTCTCCGGGGAGCCCCGAGACGCAATACTCCATGGCTTTATGTCTCCAAAGATCATGCCATCGCAATCCATAATATCCAGGGAGCTCTAGGAAGCAACCCGCTGCTTGCGGTACTCGACTGAGCCATCAGAACAAGATAAGTCAGTAGGGAGGTTTTAGAATACAATTATACTTAGCGTACCAGTGCTCATCAAGTACGTTTGGCTTGTTCCGATTCCAAGGTCGGATGGTTCACGGGCGAGAAAGATGACGCGATTACACAGTACGGACTGGAAGACTCCCTGGAGTCTATTGTAAATGTCAGAAACAACCTCATTGAGAGTGGAGTGCTGTTTCCATACATGGCAAACGACTGGATGCCCATGTTCTATCCAACAGCGTCATTCGAGCAGCCCACTTGATAGAACAAAATACATACGTGAAGGTGGACAGTTCCGATGAGGTTTACAATAGTCATCACTCGATGTTCAATGGCCGATCCTTAGTTAGATTGTTCCCTTGTGACATAAGCGTCATCGACTCACAAAGATTATAGAAATAATAAATGATTCCTATGGGGTGTCATGTGAGTCATTCTGCCGGTCATTCTGTGTGGAGCATACCCATATAGTGGACCATAAAAAACCACTTTGAGCTGGAATGTCGAGCTATGGCAACGAGTCAGCGTTAGTTGTCTCGCTGTTAAGAAGGGGAAAACGAAACCTTCAACGGTTTTAATCAGAGTCAATATAGCGATCACTTGTGGCTTGAATCAGCGAACTATCGCGGAAAGCGGTTGTTCATTGGGCATACGAGATTCGACCAGTAGGATCACAACAAAAATGAGCGTTTCCCATGACCAACGCCCCACGACGGGGCTAATGCAGACTATCTCAGTGGGTGAAACATTGATGTCTGTTTGCAACCCGTTAGGCGTGAGTTTGCAAAACAAAAGCGAGGTTGGGGCTTACAGTGAACATCCTTGAGCATGTGGTATAAAGCCACAAGTACTAATGGAACTTTTATACATGCCGCCAATCCCAAGGTACCGAGAATGATGCGACTTCTCTTCCAAATTGCCCATGTTCTCAAAGCGAGAATCACTAGGTGGTGTGTTATCTTCACATTGATATGGGAGTCAAGAACTGAGGCACACATTCCGATATTGTAAGCCCCGTGGCAACAATGACTTTAGATTGTGTTGTGAGGAATGCATTAAATTTGCCGAGCAGTCTTGTGGGGCTCACCAGTATTTGCTATGTCACGACGTTGGCATGCCTAAGCCAAGAAAATGAGATACAAACCGAGCTCAAGCAAGGCTTGGGATGAGCTTACCTCTTGAGTTTGCGGAAAGACCCAGTATTCTGGAAGGTATTTGTTGCGTGTAAGATGAATTGAAGTCGGACGTCTTACCTTCGAGAGCAATAAACACATAAAGGTACGGGATGTAACGGTTGACGAGGAACAATAGCGTCGCGAGGCTGCCCATACGCCTTTTCCATATCAATTGAACCTTTCAATGGATTTTCAGCGCAGCCAAGAGATCGAAATGGGGTGCTACGTACCTCCCGATCCAAACTACATAGATAATCAAAGACCTTCTCTTGTCAGCCTTCCCAAGTCATCACAAATTCTGAAACCACTCACTAGGATTGATCCCGAAATGAGGCAAATAATCCTTGTTGGCTGGATCCCTGATCCAAGCCATGCTTTGTCGGGTGAGTCCATGGCCTGGAGTATCTGCTGTATGAATAAGGGAAAGAATTATAATAAAGAAATGATAGCACTACCCGTACTATATATCCCTCTCTTGGGACCGGAAGAGGAAACATGATGCATGATAACGCCAGGAGCGTCGGTGATCCCGAATTAGACCATCCTCGGGGATCTGAAGTGTAAACACCGAGCATGCTTATGGCCGCGGTGAGAAAATTCCGCAACAAGGGGATGCACTAGAACAAGCATCATGATATATGGAACTCGTTCCCTCAAACATGATGTTTTGATGTATGACTGGATCCCACGCAACTCTTCGATTAGTTCGATATGAATAACGTCGAGTCGTACGCCACTTCATGGACACATCATTCAACAATGTTGGGTTCTCTTCTATGATGCTTGCAAAGTGATAGTGGGAGTAACGCCATGTATAGTATTATGAGTCCCCACGTTTTAATGGCTTTCAGCTTGAAATTCACACGAAACCTCGATTATCTGGTAACGCCATATCAGACTAGCTATCAAATTCAAGGCTATTCATTTGGTCAGTTATGCTCAAATTGACCGAAGGTTCGACCTGGCAGCTATTAGAAGCTCCTGGGGAATGATCGCAAGGACTGAGTACTGAGCTAACCAAGGGACCTATGATCAGCGGTAATATTAGGCCGCAGCAGCCAAGTCTAGCGCTCCAGGACTAGTGGATAGCCCACCGTCGTACTCTACTGCCAACCGCCCAGGATAGTTTATGATACCATGATCAACCTGCTTCTGTGTTGGTAGTTTGGGTCATGCCGCATTTCGCTGCGCGAGAAATACAACGAGTTAGAAAGAAGCATCTAAAGTCATTGCATCTTAACTTGATGTTCTTTAAGTAAATGGGAACATCGTCACGCAGTACGCATGCTTATTTAAAGAGTGAAACAGGGGAGACTGCATATCGGATGCGTGTCTCCTGTGGGAGCTACTATGCAATACTTCTGGAATATCATCGTAAGCACACCACATACTGGGAAGTTGTTCATCAGATGCCATTAAAAAGTGGCTTTTGGGCCTCACAAAGACCCAATATGTTGGCTCTCATAGAGATGTTTGTGAATGATTGTTACAAGTTTGTTGTTTCAAAAGTGTTTCAAGGATGTTATTTCAACTCACAGACCTTGACTATCCTAGAGATTTCCTCTTAGCGGCGCGACCCTCTCGGGGAGAATGAAGCTACTCGAGAAACAGAAAAACAGCCATCGTTATCGCGTTTATTTCCTCCCAATAGTAGTGATAAGATGATTCATCGGTTTTCGAAGACCGGCGGCACGATCATTCGGCCGATGCTGAGCAACAAATTTAGTGGGCGGTCGAATTTCGATCGGAAGGGACACACGGAAGCACACGGACACTTCCGAGTTCCAAGGCAAGTACTGATATAGACTGGATGGCCCGAGGGCTATTGCATTCATGTTCGGGAGCATCAGAGCGCCAAAAGTTGGAGGTTGTTGAGCATGATTGAGCATGACAAGGACGATGGGTAGAATCCTTCGTGAATGACGAACAGAGAGGGGTGTTGTATCCCACTCTGCATAGTGACCTGTGGTTGAGGGCAATAGCCTTGCAAGATTATTGCCGAAATTCGCATTGACCAGAGTAGTCAACAAATACAAACCTGCGAATGTTGACCATAGAGATTGTTCCGAACCAAAGGCAAGCACAGCTCACATCAGGAGACAAACATATCAAGAGGAAATAGCTATTGAACAAGGCATCTCTGACGAGAGTTGGGGCGCATCGGCAGACATTGCAGAGTCCGTGTTGGGGATGAGCTTGGGCCACGAGGGGATCTAACCGTGGTGCTTGTGACCGGACCGCCACGTTTCAGGTCAGTCTATTCTGAGACCCGAGGATACGCCAGAATGAGAACAAAAGTTCGGAAACGAAGGGATTCGAACAAGATGCAGGAAAGATGGTGATCGATGACCGTCGACAGGGCAGTAGTCGCCGCTTTTTCCAGGAATTGGTCGGCGCCGGCGTAGAAGCCATCGTCTGAGCTGTGTGGCTTGGCTTGCGCTATATCCGCCACTGTGCATACACTCAACTACTCGTCGGTTGATATGTTGTAAACAACGCCCTTATTTTTATGAGAAATAAAATGTCCGGAGAGCGCGGGGCAAAGAGGCGATCAGTGACGGCAGCCTGGAGGCTACTGACATCTGGCAGAAGTGTTTAATTGGAGCGCACACGCGCGAGGCTGGAAGAGCAGGAAGTAATAATGCGATCTATGACTTGGGATTTCATATATCCACACCGTCACCTCCCTCTTCAGTGATCCCTAACATTTCGGAACAGCGGGTCAGTTGAAGACTGTTGAAGAGTGTGACTTCATCTGTGCCGCATGTGATCCCACGCTACTCGTTCCATTGATGACATTTCGCATCAGTTGTGGAACCGAGGTATGCGCTCGAGAACGTGCGTGGCAACACAACCGCCGTCTCCGTCTGGGACCATGCGTTGCCCGCATGCCTTTTGTGGCATCATGCGGTGATGGCTATCTTGAGTCAAAGCTGTGCCTAGCCTAATTTACATTTCTGAACTAAAACCCTCTTTCATTCCTTTTCTTCTTTTATTCCCCTTTCCCCCTCCCTCCTCTCCACTTACTCAGGATCCCATGCGTTTTCCCTTAGTGCCCTTCGGGGCACTATGTCTTGCGACAACCTTGACTTCAGTCTTTGGAGCTTCCGGTGGCCAATTTGAGGATGGTGGCAACACGCTCATCAGCGCCATGATGGTAGGCCCAGTTACCCCACCTTCGTTTGCTCCACTTCTAATTCATTTCCTTAGATGTTCCTCGGTAATGAGGACAGTGTTTATATCCTAGATAAAGCAGAGAATAATGCTGCCCAAATTGCGGGTCATCCTGCATGGGGTTCGTTATGGTCAGATTCTCTACGTGTCGTTCAAGGTATGCTCGCCCTCTGATCGTCGGTTCAGGGACGTCAAGACGCGTAGGGCGGTCGTAATGGATATCAAGACCAACTCGTTCTGCGCGACTGGAATGCATCTTCCCAATGGCTCCTATGTGACGTTTGGTGGTAACGACGCTGTCACCCTTGACGGTAAAGCTGGGTCGCAGAAGAACCCGGACGGAACAGGAGCCTGGGATTCAATATACCAGGATTTCGACGGTCGAAGAGCGATCCGTATCCTTAACCCCTGCAAAATCACGGATAACCTCAGATGGGGTGCTTGTGCCTGGTACGACGAACCGACTATACTATCTATGAAGAAGGAGCGGTGGTACGCTGCAGCGGAAGCGACTGGCGAGGGAGAGGTAGTTATAATTGGTGGATTTATTCGAGGAGGATTCGTTAATCGATGGGTTCCCAACGTTGATCCCGTCACGGAACGAGGGCAGGCTGAACCGACATACGAATACTATCCTCCAAGATCGGGCGACCTACAACAGTTCAATTTCCTAGTCCAGACGTCTGGCCTAAATGCCTACGCCCATACATTCTTGATGCCTTCCGGAAAAATGCTGGTACAGGCCAACCTGTCGACAAGTAGGTTTCCGCCGATTCTTATCATTCTGCAACTAAAATTGACGTGGCAGTTCTTTGGGACCATGACGCTAACGATGAGACACCTTTACCCCCTATGCCCAAGGGTGTCGTTCGTGTGTATCCTGCGTCTGGTGCTGTAGCGATGCTTCCCCTTACTGTCAAGGACAATTATACCGCAACCCTCCTATTTTGCGGCGGTTCGGATCTACCCGATTATGACTACGGTGACTATGGCGGCCCTTATACGGACGTTTGGACCTATCCTGCTTCCAAGGATTGCCAGCGGTTGACGCCAGAACCAACTGACGGGTCCGCAGTTGCCTATGAGCAGGATGACGATATGTTGGAGGGACGCACTATGGGTCAATTCATCATCCTTCCAAACGGCAAACTCCTCGTCGTGAACGGTGGAGAGAAGGGCACCGCTGGATACTCTCTTGGTACCCGCACGACTCCCAACTTGGCGGATATGCCCTTTGGTCCTTCGCTTGCCACGGATCCGGTTTACAAGCCCGCGATCTACGATCCTAATGCCCCCAAGGGCAGCCGTTGGTCCAATGCAGGCTTTGATGTCTCGAAGATCCCTCGTTTGTACCATTCAACAGCCCTTCTCCTCCCTGATGGCTCCGTTCTCCTTGCTGGATCCAACCCCAACCCCGATGTTGACTTGAACGCCTACTACCCCACCGAGTATCGTGCGGATATCTTCTACCCACCATACTTCTCCGCTCCTGTTCGTCCCGCACCCCAAGGTATCCCCAAGACGCTCTCATACGGTGGAGATCCATTCGATATTCTTATCCCTACCGATTCGTACGAAGGTGACGCCAACGATGCTGCCGAATCTGCTACTGTGTTTATCCTCCGTGGTGGCTTCACCACACACGCAATGAACATGGGACAACGGTCTATGCAGCTCAACAACACATATACCGTCAACAAGAACGGCACAATTACCTTGCACGTTGCGCAACCTCCCCCCAATCCCAACCTATTCCAACCCGGACCCGCATTCCTCTTTGTCAACATTAAAGATATACCGAGTAATGGTACACACCTTATTGTCGGAAATGGCCAGATTGGCAAGCAACCTACGTTCCCTGCCAGTGTCCTCCCTGCCAGCGTACGCCTTGATGTCTCATCTGGATCGGGCGACAGCACTCCAGATGGTGGCAAGGGTGATGGAGGGAAGAACGTCAGCACGGGTGCCGTCATCGGTGCTGTTGTTGGAGCTATTGGCCTGCTTGCGCTCTTGGCTACTGTTGGTATTATCTGCCTCCGGCGACGACGACGCCCCGCTGCCCGCACAATTCCCGGTGCATACGCTATGGAAACGTCAGGCCTCAAGCCTATGGCCATCACTAGCTCTTTGGGTGCCAAGTCATCACTGGACACTGTCGCCTTCACAGCCCTACAAAAGGGTGACGATGTATGGGACTCGAGCACTGCGAATCTGAATGTCCCATATGATGCTCCTCGTGGTGGCTACGGGGACGATGTGTCGTCGATGACCACCAGAGGAAGCAAGGCATTTGATGAGCCATATGATCCCTACGCCCAGTACCCCTTGCCCTTTAATAGTGGAAGCGCGACAGGCCCGGCGGGACACCCACCTCATGGCCAGTCATTCCCCTGACAACGCACTCCTTAATCCTTTGATCTAATCCCGCCTTGAGCTCCTCCGGATTATTTGGACTATATCATACACCCTCCCGTGTTTTATGGCAAGAAAGGGACTTGTATCTTTTTCTACATTACCTTAGTGGATTATTATGACTCCTTTGCTTACCCACCATCCCCGACATTGCCTCCTCACGTTCCTTGTCATTATCACACTACCTACCTACTTGTCCGCTTCACTGACACTTATACCACTTAACACTACGAAGCCGCGAATAGGACTTTTGCTCATTGGATATATAATAGCTTATTGCTGGTGTAACTTGCCCTCTGGAAATTTGGGTAGAAATGGAGCATCATCTCTATTTGTTCTGCTGTATAACTCGATGCCTTGGACGCGCTTGAGGGTCGCGCCGGTTCGAGCCGTAAATCTGATTACAATAATCTATATGTATGACCGCATGCTCTTTCGTATCGACGCTCGGGGCTTTTGACAACACACATGCACGATTGGGATATCCAAATTCGTTGCCGTTAGGTAGCGAAGCCATGGCCGAATGGGTCCCAGATGACAGAATTGACATGGAACGTGACGTTCGTGGGGAAAGTTTATGAGCCAGTCAACAGTCGAGACAGAGCCTAGGGGGTGCAATAACTCCATCCGTGTCTTTGCCGGCGATGAGGGTTGCCAGCCTCATGGATTTTACGATGTCAGATGGTGCAAAGGGTTACACTGGAACGTCTTCTATCAAGACCATCAGCTTGATTTTAACCCCCGTTTAACAGCATATCCCTTCTTCTTGACCGGAGTCCGAATATTATGAGTCATTATTCCTGGTAAAGCCTCCAGGCCCGAAACGCAAGGCTTAGGATCATATTCTCGAACTCTTGGAAAGAATGCGTTTTATTCTTCGTGTCATAATTCGAACTCCGATTATCTTAGCGAGCAAAGCTTTGTGTCAAATCAGTATCGTAGTTCCCAATATGTGAGCTAGATATCGTTCCATTGTCTCGTGCATAAGTTAAATACAGCGTCACGAACTTGATATGGTCGACACTAAACTCCCCTTTCTCTGACTAGTGCTACGAGAATGACAGAGCAAGCGAATGAAAGGTTCGTCGTGACTGGCCTTCATTCCCTTGGCATTCTGACGTTCCGCATCCAGCCCGAAGACACCACCACGGCCCAAGTCGAAGCAGCCACCAGATGCCAAACAAGTGCCATCGTAAGTGGCGAATAACTTCTGAACATCACGTGATGTTGACACGGTCAACGACTCCAGCGATACGCCACTAAGTGCACGGCTTATTGGGGGTCGACATCTCCAACATAACCTCCGGTCGTTAATCATGGGGGAAATGGCAGACGAGATGCTGGAATGCCCTTTGGACGCATTCATGCAGGACTATGCGCCTTTTAACCCATCCGACCAATCCGTTGACGACGCGCTGCAGCAGTACATTGATACGCACCCGGAGAAGCTCAAGAAAGTCGCTCGAAATGCGCCAGGGGAAGAACCACAGCAGGGCTGGGTGTGGGCCGACTTCGACGTTGATCCATCGAATATGAATGCGAGAGAGGTCGATATCTATAGAAAACTTCAAACCATCGTCGACGTCCTAGGCGAGCTGGATGTTGTATGTCGTGAGCAGGGCCACGCCCCGCGCCAGCGACAGTTCCACTACAGAGACTGTCCTTCGAAGAAGATGGAGTCGGAAATCGATGGGACCGCATTTCGGGTCGACGCTTGCATCACGGAAAATCCTAACGCGCAGAAAATCGTCCTTGCTGAAACGGTCGCGATCGCAGAATTCAAGAAACACAGTAGGGAAGTTGAGGAGGTTAGTCGATGCCGCAGAATTCTGATACGTACTGAAGAAATACGCTTACAGAACCGGTCGCAGCTTGTTTCAGCAGCCAGCCACATCATGAACGACGATCCTCGCCGCACATGGGTCTATGGCGTATGTCTTCTCTGCATTGGTTAATAGGAATGATTCTGAAAGTCCCCAGATTACGATCGAGGACAATATGATGTCACTGTGGTACTTCTGCCGCTCGCACTCGGTCAAGTCGGAGGCCTTTGATTTCACATCGGTATGCCTATGCTCCTGATTTGTGGACCTTTCAAGCTTACGCTTTGTGCAGGACATCAAAACTTTCATCCGAGTCTTCCTATCCTTTCTCTACGCAACGCGAGAAGAGATTGGATATGATCCTACCGTCCACCGGGTGCGGTACAAAGGCAACATCTGCTACGTCTACGAAATGGGAACGAGCGAGGCGCCAACATACTTCAGGACCATTGATCCGCTCTTTACTCAGCATGTTTCGTACATCACAGGGAGGAAGACGCGGGTCTGGAAGGCCGTCGAGGTTGAGGGTTTCGAGGATGATAAAGTCGGAAAGGTGAAGAATGGTGGATCAGAGGTTGCGCTGAAAGATGCATGGCACGATGCGGGGTCGAAGACAGAAAGGGAGAACCTGGATGCTGTGTTCGCGCGCCTCAAGAATGTAAAGGAAGAGGACTATAGTTGGGCCCCACCTGTTCTCAAGAGTCGTCTCAAGAAGATTCTTCAGAATGAAGGATACAAGGACTTCTTCATGGAAATCAAGCGGGAGAGGGTCCTCGGGAGTACCAAACCGCGGTCGAAGTTGGCCACACGCGCCCCGGACCTCCTCCGCTGGACACCAAAGGAACCTAAGACAGCATCGGGGAACATAACCAAGGGTTCTACCCAGACCATTGGGTCCTACGGCTTGCCGGCCAACGTCTTTGTTCGTCGCTCGGGGAAGCCACCCGCACGTGTTCCTCGGGAGTATCGTGTCAAGGAACATCGCCGCTTGATATACGACGAGGTTGGTTGCTCGCTCCATGACGCTAAAGACCTTTCCACGTCTTTCTGTGCCATCCGAGATGCCTTTGCTGGTAAGTTTTATGTTACTGCGTCGAGATTGTTTCTGATCGCTCGTCAGCTCTTGTTCTTTTGTATCTCGCCCGTTGGGTGCACCGTGACGTCAGTACAGGCAACATCATTGTGGTTAAGAGGAAGGACGGGTCCGTTGGAGGAAAGCTGAGTGATTTTGAATATGCGAAGGCGTTCACAAACGACCAGGTTAGCCCTGATCCGAAGACAGTGGGTGTCTCGAAATTCGTGCTCAGCATTACACTTCTTCACGCGGCAATCTAGGGAACGCCGTATTTCATGCCACTGGAGATTCACGGATCAATCACGCTTTACAGCCGCCTCCATAAAGTGAAACATGTAGTTGAGCGGGACCCCTTTACCTTCGTACCGGGAGGCGGTGCAAGAGCCAAATCATTTGGCGGGCGCAATCTCGGTGATAGCAAATCTTTGTCCGACAATCCACCACTGCCGAAGTTTCGATTCCAGCATGACCTTGAGTCGCTTTGGTGGATCCTGCTCTGGATTCTCCTATATCGCGTCAAACACCCCGAGGCAGTCGAGCTTGCGAACGAAGTCTTTACTTACACCTCCCTCCCAAGTAAACCGCGGGAGGATTTGTTTAAAATGGAATCATTCGAAACCTACCTTTCCAATCGCATTCACCCCGAGCTTGCCCCCTGTGTTGACGGCCTTGACATCTACCGTGCAACGCTCCACAACTCCTACCTCGACGAAGAAGGTTTCAAGAATATGCTTGACCCAGTCACCTACACTGGTATTTACGCCAATGTATGGTTGTCCCTGGGTGAGCTGGGCGACGTCTTTGCGACGCTTGGAGACGTAATCTTTCAGGATGATGCTTCGATATCTGAGGAGGCACAACAGTCCCGGCAGAAAAGGTCGCGTTCACGGACCCTCGGTGATACTGACGATGTCGGTGGCACTGGCAATACCAATGACGTCGACGACACTTATGCTGATGGTGACGCCGACTACGAACCGGAGGATGAAGGAGCGGATGGAACGGACGAGGAAATGGTTAAGTCGATCAAACGGCCGAGAAAAAAACAGAAACAAGGACACAAAGACCAAAAAAGGCAGCGAGAGTTGAACGGGAACCAGGTTCCCCGCAAGCGCATGCACTTATGAGTTTTAGTTCGTCCCTGTATTACCTTATTCTTGCACATGGGTGTTTCAACGGCGCCCGCTGTTACTACTCCCACATGGTCTTATTCGAAGACGCGATCCAGAATACTCCGCTTCGATTTCATATGGAAGGATGGCGCAAAGCGGGAGATCGGTGTCCCATAACTGTGCCGTCATAGGTGCGAAATCTCTGTACAAGTTTACGGATTTTGAGAGCGGCGGCGGGAATCGAAAAACGGCGTGAAGGTAGGACAAGATAGATATAAATTTGTACCTTGACAAGGCTTTACAAAAACGAGTGCACCGTTTAATACTCTGCTCAGTTCCGTAGGCACGTCTTCATTCCCGACACTGGTAAGACCGATCCCATCAATTGTGGTGTATACAGTACAAGTCGACCTGATATAGGTGGATGGCGCGAGGCGAAAGATTAGTGTCCGCTGGCTGTGCTGCCATTTATATGAGATCGCCATTTACATGTGGATTCTGTGAACGTTGAAGGTGGTGGAGAAGATGGGAGGCTGGCATGAAAATACGATGGAATGGATGCCGAACAGACCCTAAACTACAGCGCCTAAGCCAGAAACAGCTGTCAATTGCTTTTTGTGAGCCTCTCGAACGCGATGAAGCGTTTGAGAGCAATACTTCGATATTCTACCTCCACCGTTCCGTCACTGATCCGCCTTTGGTACGCTGCAACAGTGGTGCACTTCAAGACCCAAGTTTGAGTCGTAGGATACTGACCAGACACGGAAGTATCGCTCAGCCTCTTGGTGAAAGGGACCAAGTAGAAGATGGGGTTCGTGCTGAACATGGTAATGCAGGGACTAGTCATAGTTTGTAGCCCAGTGGCTTCGGACTTTATGTTGCCTAACCGGAATGCTGGTATTGCCTCTGCCATAACGTGTGCCTGGGCGTTGGTTGTGTTAAAGAGAGTCTTGTCCTCGACGAGCAAGAGTAGGACGGCGGTGGGGCGATGATAAGGCACATCCCTCGCCGCGGACGGTCAGAGGTATAATATAGCGGGTAGCTACAGCGACGCGTCGTTCGTTAAGCCCGGAAGCTTCAGATTCGTGAGTGCAAAACTGTCAATGGCGTTTTCCTGGTTAACACGAGTGGCGACATCGAGGTAACCAGGGCAGTCTACGACGATATCGGAGATTGGAGCCGTCTGTGTCGATGGGCGAGGTGAGGATGGCGCGATCAAGATGGTCGAACGATGGGTCTGAGCCGGACTGGAAAAAATCAGCCGGGGCGGCCAGCGGAGTGGAGATGTTGTAAGCGAGGAGTTCAGCATCAGCCCAATCGCTGGCGGACTTTACAAAGCGAAGAAGCTGAGGCACCGGAGGACGAGAGAAGTGGAACAAGCGTAGGTAGACCACGATCTTGGACGCTGACAAATCCATTCATAGCACTCAGCAACGGAATATCAATAAATTTACAGATTATTGGGGTCGAGGACTATCACGATAAGCCGAAAAGATGGGAATGGAAGAAGGTGAAAGGTAACCCAGGTGGTTTTCTCATGTACTTTTATGCTGCAGGGTCTGATGTTCAGTCAGGGAAGGCGACAGAGCCAGCGAAAACAAGTTTTATCGTGATTGGCCTTCGTTCCACCGCATTCTGAACCCCCCCCCCCCCCCCCCCCTCCCCCCCCCCCGGGTTTGGAGGGGGGTTAGTTGTTTTGGAAGAAGGTATGGCAAAAGG
>JAEUWN010000172.1:0-35809 GCA_018524465.1 Podaxis pistillaris | reverse complement strand
ACAAGACAAACAAATCAAAGACATAACAGACTAAAGAATACAAGTACAAATTGAAGATAAAGAAATAGAAAACATAATTTGCGAGTAAAGAAAACTACTCGACGTTGGCGTAAATCATAACACAACAATGATGAACTAGCAGTAGTGCCAGAAGGCAGCAAAAGTGAACAGGAAGAACCTGCAGATGAAGAAGAAATTGACAATGAAATGGCTGAAGAAACAGCAACTCAGCAGATAACTGGAGGAAAGTTGTTAGTCCCAGAGCCAGGACTTTTTGATGGAAACAGGAGCTAGTTTGATAACTGGTGGAGATTGATGTCATTTTTCTTGAAGTTCAACAAGATTGATGAGGCTGACAAGAAGGCCATAGCAGTACTCTCATGCATGAGAGAAGGGACAGCAGGGCAATTTGCAAGCATGAAGCTTGACCAGATAGAACATAGCAATGATACACTTGTGTGGAATAATTTCCAGAAGGAAGTAGAGGTGACATTCAGAAATGAAGGACAATAGAGTGACACTGAATAGAAGATCAAAACATATTGATAGAACAACAAGCACATGGCAGATTTCCTCATCAAATTCAACATATTGAAGATGAGGTCCAAGACAGACAACAAGTATGCCATCTTCCTACTGTTACTAATATTGTAAACTCCAAGAACACTGAAGGGACTGAAGAAGCTGAAGAACAACTCTTTGAGGAATGGGACTTGATAAAGCATATGATGATCAGTCTATAGCAAGAAACAACAGAACTGCAGTAGACACTAGATTGGGAAATGTGTGAGAAGGTAGATGAAGCATGCTGGTATCATGGGATTTACTTTTCTTGTGATGACAATCTGTGAACTAACAATGAACTTATATCTTCCATATATAGACACTTTCCAGTCTTGGACTAGGTATCAGTTTCCTCTGTTCTGTTGTATTGGTATTGCATCAAATATGTTCACTCTTGCAGACTTTCACCCCTATGCCTTATGCTTTCTTTTTCCTGTCTTTTTATTTCATATGTTACAATTGATCTACTTCCTTATGCAGTTGATTGGACTAGTGTGTGTACACCACCTGGACATGTAGATTAGACAAGTCTAATCCCAGTATTATGTTACCCCTTCTTAATAGTGTAACTCATCTCATCAAGTGTTCTACTCTTTGCCCTTGTGAAAGCTTTTCCCTCTCAGCTTCTCTCAGTTGTCTGTCCTATGGAGTGTGTAATCTATACAAGTTTGCTGCCTAGTGACAATGTGAACAGCCACCCAAGGTTAAACAGAGTAGCTCCTTCAGACCCATATGGGACAAGGACCTCTGCTCATTTCTCTACAAGGATAAGTCCTGACTTAGGCATCACTTGACCAAAGAAGAGACCTTGTAACATCAAGATTAGACTTCCTTCATGTGCTGATCCCATGTTGTAACCCTTCTCCAATTACTTGCTCTCATTGCTTCACACTGTGCCTGTAATCACCCCAAGATTCTCATTGTTTTGTACTGTGCTATCAGGATGTTATTAGTTCTCATTGCTTCATGCTGTGCCTAAATGACACCAAACCCCCCCTTCTCCTTTGACTGTAATATGCACACTCATTGTTTGGTGGTCTGGCAAGAAAGCCTGTAATATGCCCACTCAACACTTGGTGGTCTGTCAAGGAAAACCCTCTGACTGTAAATTGCATTGATGTTTGTCAAGGTGAAGTGTTTTCAATTGTCAGAAATTGACAGAAGTTCTTGATCATCTGAAATCAAGAGTTCACAACCATATGCCCCTCAATCTATTTATTCAGTCTCATTATCCTGCTGGACTTCTTCACCAGACAGTATTTCCTTTTTCTCCTCAATTCCTATGGAACTTTGACAACTTTATCTTATACCTTCACTAATCCAAGACTTGATTCAAGCCCTCATTGAGAGGAACCTTGAATGTCCTTCCACTCCCCCACTTCCATTACCATTTCAGGAGATGCCACTGCATTATTGGAATGAGTCAGAAGTCAGGATTCAGAAGGAAGTAATGACACTGCTCAATGCCAAAGCAGATTCCCATCACCTGTCTTGTCCATTGTTTCTCCTACTCAAATAAGACCACCTAGGAGAACCAGATCTCTTAACCTCAATAAAATAGCACCTTGGAAACTACAGTTGTCCACTAATATTAGAGGAAGAAGAGAAGCAGCTAGAGAATGGAGACAACAAATGTCAACTACTGTCACTATCCCTCCTATTGCTATACAACTCCCTCAGCAACTTACTCAATCTCCAAGTGCAGCCTCAATCCCACTACTGTACCAGCAACAACCACTATAGCACTCTAACCCCCCTCTCCAATCAGTCCAGCCACTGTACCAACAACAACAACCCCCAATTCCTAGAATGGATTCCATAGCATCCATCAACCAAGCTGCTACCTTCACCTTTGAAAGTAATATCACCCTACCAAATCAAAGATTCTTCCAACAACCCCTCTTCACAAACCCCATGATTCCTGGACAGCAAGCAACTGGAATTGTACAAGGAAATCAGGGAAATCTGACTCAAACTGGAGCAGATCAGCCAGTAGACCCACTGCAAATAGGAAGTCCTTACCCACCTCCTGGACAACCTCTGCCTGGATGACTACCCTCAAACCCAGGACAACTAGGTCCAAATCCACCACTACTGAGAGCACCACCTCTAGGACCTCTAGCACTGGGACAACCAGGAGCACTGCCACTAAGATTTGATTTTCTCCAATAAGCACAAATGCCTACTACCTCTTCCACTCCAAAATATGAAGCCCTAGTTGTATGATGGAAATCCCTGGAAGTACTTGGGATGGAAACAACAATGCACCTTATACATCATTGCTAACCAGCATAAATTCCCTACCAACTATGATGCCATTATATTCATGCTCTACTACATTGGAGGAGCAGCAGAACCATAGAAAATGGAATATCTCTGCCAACACAACTTCAATGGAGTACTACATCTCAGCACATTCAATACATTCCAGGATGAGCTTAATAGAGTCTTCCTTCCTTACAACTACACTGAAGATGCTCTCTGATGACTCCATGCTCTCAAGCAAAAATGAAGACCAGTGGACCAGTACATCTCTGAGTTCAAGGTCTTTGCTACTCAAGTAGGGATGGTCAACCTGCAAGGACTCATCTACCATTTCAGAGAAGGTCTAGATTTTGAAATTGGTCTTAAAACCATTGCTCTCAGGCCAGATACTGACATCAATGTCTGGTTCAAAGTGGCAAGAGTAGTGGAAGAGCAACACTACATGGAGAACAACTATTATGCAAGCCACACCTGAGAATGAACTAATAGAGTTATTCCCCAACTGAAAAAGAAGGCATCCTATAATTTGAATTGGTTGAGAAGCCAGGTGTATAAAGATCCATATGCCATGGATGTCAATAACTTGGTGCTGGCATTGTCTGAAATCACACTTGAAGAAAACTACCCTGTGGAAGAAGATTCTGATGCAGAAGTTAACAAAATGGAAGAAAACTGTGATGTCTTGGAGATGTTCCTTCAAAACATCCTCACACCAAAAATGTGCAATGACCTCAAGCAGGGCAAATGTTTCAATTGTAGACAAACAGGACATTTTGCCCAAGAATGTCTGAGAAAACTGAACCCACTGCAATTGACATGAAACCTACTATGAAATGCCCAAGCAAAGGTTGCCAAGCATAAGCCACCTGTACCCCCTAAGACACTCTAAGACAAGGAAAAGCAGTAGAAGTAGAAGCCTATATTTACCTGGATCAACAAGATAATTCAGGAAGCTGATAATGATGAAGAAATCACTAAAATCTTCATTGAATTCTCAAACTCCACCAGTGCTCAAGCAAAGGAAATCCAGGATTTTGCCTCAGATGACTAGCTTCCACATCTAGATCATCTTGAGAAAAGAAAGATGCACCAAAGGACAATTTTCCCTCCCTTCCTTATTTATTTTCAAATGGATTGATTTCTGATTCTTATTCCTGTTCAAAGAACAAAATTATGCCCCCTTCCTTTTCTCAGAATGAAGTATCAGTTTCAGAATTGTGCCTATGAACCTACAAATCAAACACCTTTTATTGCCCCATCACTATGTATCTCTCTGAAAAATCCATGGAAAACCTTGCATTAATTGACTCCAGAGCAGGACAAGATTTCATTGACCACTGGTTGGTTGAAACCTGGAACCTGAAGATGTCACCACTAAGGAAGCTGATCAAGGTCAGGAATACAGATGGATCCCTAAATAAAGATAAGCAAATCACTCATTTCATTACCCTCAATTTTACAATCTACAAGAAGCAAATGAAAGCTAATTTGCAGGTGATAAACCTGGGATGACCCAGAATAATCCTGGGAATCCCCTGGCTCATGAAATACAATCCTGACATCAATTGGTTGAAATGAACCCTTTCATAGAGACATTTAACAGAAAACACCACACTCTCTTCAATAATTGACACCACTCTTTCAGAAATCTATGTAAACAAGCTTGAAGAAGACTTATCCAAGGAGGACTTCACTGAGATCAATGCAACCAAATACTCACTCAAGTAGGAGAACAAAAGAAAGAAACTGATCCAAAGAGAATTGTCCCAAAGGAATTTCATGAATTCCTTGACCTTTTCTTGCAAAAGAAAAGTAAAAGATTCCCCCCCACTCAACAATGGGACCACTAGATTGAAACCAAGGAATCCTTTATTCCAAAGGCTTTTCCTTCCTACAAACTCTCCTTGACCAAGGAAAAGGAGCTCAACAAGTTCCTTGAAGAAAACCTTGTGAAAGGATATATCAGACCCTCAAAATCCCCTATGGCTTTGCCATTTTTCTTTGTCTCAAAGAAAGATGGAAAGCTCAGGCCCTGTCAGGACTATTGCCACCTCAATGAACACATAGTCAAGAATAGCTATCCAATCCCTTCTATCCAGTCCATACTTGACAAGCTATAAGGCTCAAAATACTTCACTGCCCTTGATGTTCAACTCAGCTATAACAATGTCCAAATTGTAGAAGAAGACAGATGGAAAGGAGCATTCTATACTCATTGAGGATTGTTTGAACCAACAGTCAGGTTTTTCAGAATGTGCAACAGTCTGGCAACATTCCAAAACATGATGGACACCATCCTTGCTCCCCTCATTGTACAGAACAAAGTCATCATCTACATGGATGACATCCTTATCCATGTGCCAACCAAAGCCAAACTCAGGAAAACAACATGAGAAGTATTTAAGATCTTGCAAAAACATGATCTCTACCTCAAACTGGAGAAATGTAAATTTGAGAAAACAACTCTCACCTACCTTGGGTTCATCATCTCTCTGAATGAAGTCAAAATGGACCCAGTAAAACTTAAAGGGATAGCAGATTGGCCAACCCCCAAGACAGTCTAAGATGTGCAGAAATTCATTAGATTCTGCAATTTCTATTGCAAAATCATCAAGCACTATGCACACCTGTCCTTACCCCATAGCTTGTTAGTCAAGAGGTCAAACATCCCTTTCCACTGGATGAAAGAGGCAGATGATGTATTCAAGAAATTGAAACAATACTTCTTGGAGGAACCAATTCTCATTACTCCAGACCCCTCCAAGCCATTTGAAATCCAAACTGATGTGTCCACATATGCTTCAGGGGCAGTTCTCCTTCAGAAAGACTCAAACAGAGTACTACACCCCTGTTTCTATTATTCCAAACCATTCTCAAAAGCTGAATAGAACTACTACACATTAGAGCAGGAATTCCTCACTATTATCTGAGCTTTACAGGGATGGTATCATTACATCAATGGATTACTACATGAAACCACAATATGGACAGATCATGACAACATCATTCACTAGGCCAAGCTATCAAAACTCTCAAGACAAACCATTCAATGGTCTGCAATAATTAGTACCCATAAAATCAAGATTTGCCACATCTCCAGTTCTAAGAATAGTGCCACTGATGCTCTAACTAGAAGACCAGACCATGCCTCAACCAGTAAAGACACAGAACTTGAAACTACCAAAGTGGCTATTCTACTAGAGAAGTTCCAAGCTAGTGATTTCACCAATGCTAACATGAAACTGGCTAATTCAGGAGAAAACAATGAAATCAACATCATAGATCCTGATATTGAGAATAAAGCCCAAAAAGGAAAAGACAGAACCATAGAACTGGATCAAAAAGGTCACATTCAACTCCCTATGGACTCTGTGCTTAAGAGGCACTTATTGCAGCATGTATATGATACACCAGCTGCAGGACACCCTGGAGTTGCCAAAACCCTTAGGAAACTTCAAGAATATGTCACCTGGCCTGGCATATGCACCTATGTTACAAACTATATAAAAGGTTGCCCAACCTGCCAGTAGTACAAGCTTAACCAACAACCCTTGAAGCCTTTCCTGCAACCAATTCCCAGCCCCCAATTATTATGGCTCTTTGCCCAGATGTCCATGGACCTCATCACTGACCTCCCTGAATCCAACAGATATGACACAATATTGTCTGTGGTGGACCACAGTCTTATAAAGGGGATAATCATAGTACCTACTTTGAAATCCACCACTACTAATCAGATTGCAGACATCTCAATCAAACACATGTTTATTTGCACAAAGATACCTGACAAAATCATTTTGGATGGAGATTCCCAATTCATGGCCAAATTAATACAAGCTATGTTCAAGAAGCTGAACATTGATCACACCCCCTCCACTGCCTATCACCTCTAATCAGATGGATCAACTGAAAGGTTTAACCAGAAAATTGAGATGTACCTATCAGCCTATTGCACTCAAAACCCCCACTCTTGGTCCAAACACCTCCCTTTAGTCAAATTCTCCCATAACTCTGGAACATATGCCAACTAACAGCAGACTCCATTCAAGCTAATATATGGCTACCCACTCAAAGCTTTCCCTACCAAGCTAGCTCCAATGAACTCTCCATTGGCTGAAGAAAGAATGAATTGGATTATTAATATCTGAGAAGCTGTAAAAATAGCTCACAAAACTTCACACAAAATTATGACAAAACTAATACAAATACACATATTACCAAAAATAGAATCTGGTCAAAAAGTTTAGCTCAATGCTTGAAATTTACCAATTCAGGTCACATCAAGGAAAATTGCCACCCATCAACTAGGCCTATTCACTGTTATTAGGAAACACAGAAATATATCCTATAAGCCATCTCTCCCAAAAGCTGGAAGATACATAACATCTTCTACACCCAGTGTCTCTATCCTGTCACTGAAAATGAGATTTATGGCAAATACTTCTCAAGACCTCCACCTGACCTTATCCAAGGAGAAGAAGAATGGGAAGTTGAAGCCATAGTGGCTCCCATCACACAAGAAGATGAGGATTGGAGTTCTTAGTTCATTGGAAGGGATACCCAGATTCAGAATGAACCTGGCAAAATTCAACAGACCTGTACAATTCCAAGACCCTCCTCAATGCTTATAAATAACAGTATAAACTCAACTGAAAACCCCAAGTTACTCAAATGTCTACCACTTCCAGTATTACTACTACCAACTACCCAACTACCCCACTTCTATCACATCTTTCACTTGAGCCTCATTGCAAACTCTCATCTCTGTACTGCCTACTCCTCTTATCTATAAACTGACTCCTTCACCTGAAGATCATTCATCCACCCCCAAGTCCTTATGCTATGAAGAGTAGCAAAGACAAGTCATTAACATCACCAAAGTCAGGTGCCAAATATCTGAGGTGTTCCAATTATATGAAGCACAAAGTGCCCAAAGGTGAACCTTTCCAGTTAGTCCCTTACAAGAAGCAAGTGATGCTGCTCTTTCTGCTGCCATATGACTCCAATCTCTATATAAAGATTCCTTTTCCCAAGCAAGGTCTACTCTTGAGTGCAGTGATCAACCAACTGAAGTACTTGACACTTTCAGGACATCTTGGTTTAATGCAATACATTGCCAGCTTCATGCTAACAGATTGGCCAATGAAGTCAGTACCTACTTTAATCAGGTTACTGACTTGCCAAGACTTGATTAAGAAAGGCAATACCTCTCAGGTGCCCACTACATGATTTTGCAAGTGCAAAAGGACATATCTGCTTTTCTCCACCCCCAAATTGGACTTAGATCTGGCAACATTGCTCACAACCCCTCACTCCAATGGAACCAAGGAACCCCTCCAGTATCTGAGCAACTTCATGATGTGGATCAACAACATGCTGAAACAGGAACTTCTGGAGATACAGAACCTTCTCAACATGACAGCCCTATCCTCACCCTATCCAACCAACATGCCATCTACTATCAATGTAGCAGTGTAGGTCATAGGGCAGATCAATGCCCAAGATACTACTGCCCCTTCTGTCACTACTATGCCCCAGGATATTACCAGAAGTACTGCTTCCTTAACCCCATTAGAACACATCCTAGCTATCATTATGCAAGAATTCTCACCAAGAGAGCCTGACTCACTGCTGCCAGAATTGCTGAACAGTCCACCAGGCAGCTGGATAGTTGATAAGGAACTAGCATTACCACAGATGATCAATCCTAGACTTCTCATTCCCCAAGTCTCTCCATATTAACTTCCTCCTCCTCTGCAGCTTAACTCCCACCATTAAGGATCTCAAGCTCTCCTTTGCCCAATTGTTTGTGCTGCCACCAAGGTCACACTCTCCTTTGGGCAGAACTTACAACTGCTGACAACATCAAAGGACCTTGATTCCCTGATGAACACAATGACAGGTCTCCTCCATGCCTCTCCCACTATGCTATCAACAACACCATTTCCCCAGAGCCTCTGACCAATGCATTTGCCCTTGATGACAGTCAGCTTGATCAATTGAGTGTATCCTCTGAAGCATCATGGATGACACAAGAGAAGGAATGTATGAATATCCTTATGACAATGAGAATGTCATCAGGAGTCATTGAGTTGAGTGAGGACACTCAAGATTATGAAGGGAATCATGTTATGAATATTATGAACTCTGAGAACACCAAGGGGACCAAAGAAGCTGAAGAACAACTCTTTGAGGAATGGGACTCAATGAAGCATATGATAATCAGTCTATGGCAAGAAATGATGGAACTGCAGCAGACACTAGATTGGGAAATGTGCAAGAAGGTGAATGAAGCATGCTGGTATCATGGGATTTACTTTCCTTGTGATGACAATCTGTGAACTAACAATGAACTTACATCTTCCATATATAGATACTTTCCAATCTTGGACTAGGTATCAGTTTCCTCTGTTCTGTTATATTGGTGTTGCATCAAATATGTTTGTTCTTGCAGACTTTCACCCCTATGCCTTATGCTTTCCTTCTATGCTCTATGCCCTATGCTCCACCCTTATGCTTTCCTTTTCCTGTCTTTTTGTCTCATATATTACAATTGATCTACTTCCTTATGCAGTTGATTGGACTAGTATATGTACACTGCCTGGACATGTAGATTAGACAAGTCTAATCCTAACATTGTGTTACCTCTTCTTAATAGTGTAACTTGTCTCATTAAGTGTCCCACTCTTTGCCCTTGTGAAAGCTTTTCCCTCTCAGCTTCTCTCAGTCATCTGTCCTACAGAGTGTGTGATCTATACAAGTTCACTGCCTAGTGACAACATGAGCAGCCACCCATTATCTAAAAGATCACTATACTACTTACTCTTGGAACAATGAACTCTCTCCCAAGTTTCCCGCTTCTGTAGGTGTAGGCCAAGGTTCCACTCTTTCTCCTATCCTTACCACCCTTTCTCTCTCCCCTTTTATGTACAAGTTCTCAAACGATCCTTGTTGTAAAATAGTCTCTTTTGTTGACAATGGTCTTATTATTGTACAGTCTTCTTCTTTTGACAATAATTGTACTATACTAGCGCAAGTTTACAAAGCTTGCGAACAATACCTCACTGACATGGGCTTCACTCTTGAAAGAGAGAAAACTGAAGCCTTCCACTTCTCCAGTCATCCTTCTCAGGAACCCAATCCTTCAGTCCAAATAGAAGACAACTTCATCATTCACCCCAAACCTTATCTCCGATACCTGGGATTTTGGTTTGATTGCTCTCTAACATTCAAAGAACACGTCCATTTTTACTCCACTAAAGCTCTATCCACCATCTGATGCATGTGCATGCTTGGAAATTCAGTCCACAGTCTCTCCCCTTTAAACAAGAGACTCCTTTATCGCTCATGCATAGTCCCAATTGCAACTTATGGTTTTTGCCTATGGTTCAATCGCAATGGGAGATACTGCAGTCTAGTCAAATCTCTCCAACATATGCAACACCAAGCCACTTTGTGGATCACAGGCATGTTCCGAACCACTCCCACCAGTGGGGTTGAGGCCATCGCTGGCCTCATCCCCATTCAACTTCATCTTTTCAAGCTGGCCAAATGATGCTTGCTCCACTTTCACACCCTCCCTCCATCCCACCCTCTCAAATGTCTCACCCAGGACGTTGACCCTCTTGTTGCACAATCAACTAAAACTAGATCTACAGTGCTTGACTTTGTGTCTGATGCCCAACTGGTTTCAGACCGATTTCAGCATCTCCATCCTAGCGCTAAACCTGGCCAGTGCTTGCTGGACTCGTTTGAAGCGCAAATCAAATTTATTGAATGCCCTGACCCGTCGAAAGATGGTGTGATGGCCATTCACCTTACCAATGCTTCTCATGCTTGGGACTTATCCTTTTCCTCTCCTGTTTCTCTTGTAGTAGCAACAGATACTTCTGTACCAGTAGATAATTATCTCTCTGCCACTTCTTTGTTTCTTATCTTCAATTCTTCATCTACAGACATTCTTTCTTCTTCTGTTCACCCCTGTGGGGAAGTTCTCTCTTCAGATGCTGAATCATATGCTCTCCGTCTTGGCCTCACTCCTTCCATTTCTCTTGCTTCATCTCAAAACATTTCATCAATAGTTGTTTTTACAGACTCTATCTCTTCTGCTAAAAAACTATTTTCTTACAATCCCCATAGTGCTCATCCTGACTCTATAGCAATCACTCCTGCCCTCAGGCAGTGGCTCTCCTCTTCCCCCCTTAACCATGTCCATTTTTGGTCCATCCCTTCTTCTGCCCATTGGTCAGTCCACCACCAGGCTCACATCCTTGCCAAGTCACTGCGCATCCTCAATAACCAACACCAGCCATACTGCACATCTCTCAGATTCATTCGAAACCATTACACTTCCAAATGTCTCCAACACTGGAGAACCCTAATGAACAATCCTTCTTATCATGGTCATTCATAGCTTCTGGTCGTCAATGCAGCCAACCCACCTCAGCCTCTTGAGCCCAAATACGCCACCTTCCTTTCTCAGTAACCACCACCAATGCTTCAGTGGACAGGTTATTCGTAGCACAAGGAATACATTTTTCAGTTCTAATTCGTTATGGCAGACTCTAAAGGTCCTTCTGGAGCCTCTGGAGTTCTGCAGAAAGCCGCCTCTTGCATCCTTTGCCACCGTCGCTCAAGCGCTAGTCTAGCGCTGTCTTCTACCCTCCCTTGGGCTGCCTCTGAGGGACCATTTGTGGAACTTGCTGGCCAGGTTTCATTCATTCGCAAACCTCCATCCCCGACTCCTTCCTTAGGCACTAAACGATTGATCTCCACTGACCAGCTTCTCTCTAATGAGGTCAAAAAAAGCCTCAAAGTTTATGATGAAGACGACGCCGCTTCTATCAGTCACTCTGAGGATGAAGAAGAGTCTGAAGGCCTCAGCACACCCTGTTCTATCCACCCCTCTATCGCGCCAGTACACGAAGAGGAAAATCATCAGCTCTCCCCTGAACTCACCCCATCATCACATCGAGTCCTCACTGAAGCACAAGCAATAGCCGCTTCTCATGGTTTCACCTCTCCCACCCCAGGGGCCTGGGATGAATCCAAACCCACTGATCCCCTCCCTTCCCTCCCTACCTTCACTCCCATCTCTCCCCCAACTACCATTGTGCAGCCACACGAGGCAGCGCCCACGTCCCGTGGAATGGATTGGTCATCAATCCATGACCGCATCTTCGATGCCATTTGTGACATTGACGTCACAGATACAAACAATCTTGAGGGGCTCAAATTTGCCTCTTCTCTTTTCGGTTTTCTTGTCCGTTACCTTTCCCAATGGGCACAAATGGACAACATATCCAAATTCAGGGAATTTGAGGGCACAATGCACCTCATTGATCTCCTATGCACGGTCGTGCACTCTGAACAAATGTGCAACTTATCCGTCCCCTATGAAGACCGCTGTCTAAGTCTTCACCAATTCATTTCTATGCAGTTCCCCCCTCCCTTCTCTTCCCCCACTCCCTCCCCCATGAATACTCAACAACACAAAGAACGCTGGGCTGAAAAGGCACTGGCCATGTCCTCCCCCCTCCCCAAAGACGCCTCTGGGTTTCTCCAGGGCTCTTCCCCTATTCCTCCTTCTGACGCTACTGGGAATCTCCAGAGCTCAGACTCGCAATTTGCCCAGGACATGGCTCGAGCAATCGCCCTCTTGCGCCTTCCCCCTGTCAACCAAAACAAACCAGGTGAGTCATCTGGTCTAAGCAAAGATGTTGACATGCTCCCCCTACAGCCCACTGTCCCCAAGGATGAGACTTCTAGTCCGTCCAAAGGGGAGACTTCCCGTCCTCCGGTCATTTCCGAGGAGACTCCCCATCCTTCAGAAGTTGATCCTAACCCTAACCCCTGGCGTATGGCAGGCAAGCGCCGTCCCACCTGTCAAAACAAACTGGTAGCCGCCAAAGAACAGCATAAGCCTATTGTCGTCTTGGCTCATCCTCCTCCCCCCTGAGGCCCTCTTCCCCCTCGACCTACCCCCCTTGGCCCCCCTCCCCCCGTCAACAACTCCACCTGTCCCAACAGGTCCAATGCCCCTTCCCCCTCCATGCAAAGAACGTCGTATGCAAAAGTTACATCGATGCCCTCTACCCCTCTCCAATCTGAAGAGCTCATCAAATATGCGGCTCTTCAAAACCAATTCCCCAACATGTCGCTGGTCGACATAATCAATTTCCTTCGCTCATCCGGAGATATTAAATCCCCCTCCCCTTCATCTAAACCACCTTCTCCTCGTCCCTCCCCTAACAAACCCAAGGCCACTCAGGGGCCTTCGCACAAGAACATTGTTGTACCATTCAATGATTCTTTTAAACCTATAATGATCACCTCACTTGACCTGGTGATTCACAACTGTAACAATGCCCTCTATCAAAAGGGGCGCACTCTTAAGGTCGAGTCAGCCAAAATGGGAGAAAAGACCCTTTGGCTGAACACAAATCAAGTCGCTTCTGATGAGGACCTCCTCATTGTCAAAAAGGGCATCACTGATTCCAACTGGTCTGCCTTTGCCTCCCCAGACATCCGAGATGCCATCACCCCTGCTCTACCAATGTCCAAATCATTCATTAAATTAACCAACCTCCCTTACTTCAGAGAGGATGGCACACCCCACACATCCAACGACTTTGCCGAAGTCATCAACTCCTCCCCCTACGCCGACATCATCAACCATCTAGTTGGCAAACCACGCTTCAGCCGAGTCTCGCCTCACTCTGACTCAGCTATCCTATTCTTCGACCTTTGGGATTCTCAATCAGCAACGAGGGCAAAGCAATTTATCAACCACACGCTCCTCTTTGAGAGTAGAGTGTGTACTTTCAGAGGGGCGACAATGAGGACTGCCAGTCCTCTTTGTAACCGATGTTGGAGATGGGGTCATCCGACCCACCTTTGCAAAGCGCGCAACCCTAGGTGCGCCATCTGTGGTGACCCACACCACACTGAAAACCACCGCTGTGATGGTTTCTGCTGCCGCGGCAAAACTGGACCCAACCCTCACCCTCCAACCCCCCCTAACATTAAGGAGTGTCCTCACGTGACCTCCTTCCATTGCCTTTCATGTGACTCTCAAGATCATCACGTGAACAGCGACAAATGCCTGTTCTTCCGGCACCGGTTCAACCAGGAATGGATCAACAAAAAGCTCCAAGAGCTTAAAGTGGAGAAAAACTGCTGCAACTTCAACTCTGGGGCTGTGAATGTCTAAAGGACCTCTTCATAACCCTGCTTTACTTTCTTCAATTCCTATTTTATTTTTCAATGTTCATCATTCATTCGACACTGTCGAGATCCTCTTGAACGATCCTATGTTTAAAGACATTCTTATTTTATGCATTCAGGAACCCTCTTTTCGAACCATTTGCAATATCCCATCGTCGGATAACTCTGAAGGAGTTCCATATAAAGGCACTAATTATAACCCTGATTGGCACATCTTTATACCAGACGATGACCATCCCAGAGTTGCAACATTCATTCGCAACTCTTGCAAATCTCTGTCCCCTATTTCTCACCCAGACATTATATCTTCATCTGACTTCCAACTAATTTCGCTCTCCTTCCCTACCAGGAAATCCTCTTTTCTCAATTGCTATTTCAAACCCTCTGATGATTCTTCTCTCACTTACCTTGAATCTCGCTCCCACCATTTCCCAAAGAACATTATTTGTGCAGGAGGTGACTTTAACTCTCATTCACCAGAATGGGATGAACACGTCCTCCATCATTCTGCTCATAGTGATCTTCTTATGGACATCATGAACGACATAGGCCTCATGCTCTCTACCCCAGACACTTTCAAATACACTCACATTCCTTTTGATGCTACTAAACACCCTTCTGTCATAGATCTTATTTTCATGGCAGATAACCCTAATCAAGAAAGCCTAGTTCACTCAATATGTGATGACTGGCAATTTAGATCGGACCACCGTCCCCTCCTCACCAATCTCCCCATCCCTTCCCCCTTCCTCCCCTATATCGAAAAGCTCACCATCCCTCGCGATTCTGAGGAAGAAGCCACCTTTCTTTACTCCCTTACTCTCCGTTTACGAGACATCCCCGCCTCCTTTTCTTCCAAAAATGATGTCCTTTCATACACCAACACCATGTCTCAAATCATTTCCCAAGAATGGCTCAATAATGCGAAACGGGTCAAAATCTGTGCCAAATCCAAACCATGGTGGACGCCTCAATGTTCCACTGCTCTACGTTCATTCCAATCTCACAAAACCAAAGTGAATTGGACTCATTTCAGACGCACCACCCGTCAAGCCAAAAAAGCCTTTTTTGATCGAAAGATTAAAGACATAGCCGAAGAAAATCGACGCCCTTGGGACCTCATATCCTGGATTGGAAAATGAAATCTCCCTCCCTCCCAATCCATCACCTTTAACAGGAAGAGTTGTGACGAGCTAGACAACCTCTGGCACGCCCTCAACTCCTCCTACAATTCTGCCGTGGACCGACCAGTCGACCTTAGCGCCATCGAATCTATTGTCGCCCAACCTGAGCGCCAGTGGCCCCCTTTCTCAAACACTGAACTCAGTGACGCCCTCAAACCATGTGCCAATGCTTCTGCCCCAGGCCCTGACCACCTTTCATGGGCCCACATTAAACACTTGATGGCAGACAATGTCATCCGCTCCAATTTCCTCCTCTTCGCGTCCAAATGCATAGAGTTCTCCACATGGCTGGAACATTTCAAATCCTCTACTTCCGTCATCATTCCTAAACCCAATAAGCCGCATTATTCCACCCCTAAAATGTTCCGGCCTATTGTACTCCTTAACACCCTCGGAAAACTCATCGAAAAGATGATTTCCACAAGAATGCAGTTTGAGGCTGCTCAACTAAACCTCGTCCACCCCCTTCAATTCGGCGGCATCATCCAGCACTCTACAGAAGATGCTGGTGTGTACGTCACCCACCTCGTGCACTCTGGCTGGCACCAAAAACTCAAGTCCAGCGTCATCGCCTTTGATGTCGCTCAATTTTTTCCCTCCACCAACCACTCCATCCTTTGTGGCATCCTCAAACAACACGGGTTTAATTCTAACCTTGTGAATTTCTTCACTGACTATCTCCAAAACAGATTTACAACTTATCCGTGGAACAATAAGACATCACCCAAATTCCCTGCATCTGTCGGAGTTGGCCAAGGCTCCGCCCTCTCCCCTATCCTCACTGCCCTCTCCCTTTCCCCCTTCATGTACAAATTTGGTAACAATCCCAGATGCAAGATCGTCTCCTTCGTAGACGACGGTCTTATTCTAGTTCAGTCTGATTCATTTGATACTAACTGCTGTCTTTTGTCTCAGATTTACAAATCAGTTGAAACTTACTTACTCCGCCTAGGTTTTGTGCTCAAAAGAGACAAGACTGAAGCATTTCACTTCTCTAGCTGTCCCTCTCGAGACCCAAACCCCTCCATCATCATTGACCCCTCCCTCACCATCACTCCCAAACCCTTCCTCCGATACCTCGGCTTCTGGTTTGACAGGAGCCTCACCTTTAAAGAACACGTCCAGTTCTACTCAACCAAGGCACTCTCCACCATTCGATGCATGTGCATGCTCGGCAACTCAGTCCATGGTCTATCCCCCCTCCACAAGAGACTGCTCTACTGATCCTGTGTGGTTCCCATAGCCACATATGGATACCGTCTCTGGTTCAATCGAAATGCCAGATACCGCGGACTCATCAAGTCCCTTCAGCGCATGCAGAGACAAGCCGCCCTCTGGATCACTGGCGCGTTCCGCACCACCCCCACGGGTGGGACTGAAGCCATCACTGGCCTCATTCCCATCCAACTCCACCTTTTCAAACTCGCCAAACGGAGCTCACTCTGCTTCCATACCCTCCCCCCCTCCCACCCCCTCAAACTTCTAATGCGGGATATCAACCCTCTAGATGCCCACCACACCAAACAGCGCTCGACAGCACTCGATTTTGTCTCTGATGCTCAGCTGGTCACAGATCAGTTCCAGCGTCTCCATCCTAGCACCAAACCTGGCCAGTGCTTGCTGGACCTGTTTAGCAAACAAATCAAATTCATTGAGTGCCCTAACCCTTTGAAAGAAGGCACTATGGCTCTCCACATAGCTAACGCCTCCTGCGCTCGAGACCTATCCTTCTCCTCTCCCGTTTCCCTAGTAGTTTCTACAGACAGTTCTGTTCCTTCAGATTCATCCCTCTCCGCTACTTCTGCTTTCATTGTTTTTAAATCTTCTGACTCAGATATTCTCTATTCCGCTGTCCACCCATGCGGTGAAGTTACTTCTTCAGACTCTGAATCGTATGCCTTACGTCTTGGACTTCTTTCATCCATCTCTCACGCTAGTTCTTATAATCTCTCCTCTATCGTAGTTTTCACAGACTCAATCTCTTCTGCTAAACGCCTATTCTCTTACAGCCCTCACAGTGCGCATCAAGATGCCATTGCAGTCGCCCCTCATCTCCACTCCTGGCTCTCTTCCTCTCCCCTCCACCAAGTCCACTTCTGGTCTATCCCCTCCTCAGCATCATGGTTGGTTCATAACCAAGCGCACAAGCTAGCCAAGTCACTCCAGCTCCCCAACAACTGCCGCCAACCCATTCGCACGTCCCTCAGATTTGTTCGCAATCATTACACCAAAACTTGCCTTGAAAAGTGGCAGTCCCTTATGAACAATCCATCCTACTGTGGACACTCCTGGCTTTCATTAGTCGATGGAGCCGACAAATCCCTCCAACCCAAATACTCCAAAGGAGGTACTTGGCTATGCTCACCCCTCGGCCGAAACGCCCAATTATGCATGTGCTTCACATGTTGTGTCACCAATCACGTGCCCATCGGCGCCTTCCGTCAGCGCTTTTTCCCTGGGCACCACCTCACTTCATGCCCATGTGGGGAACCACTCGAAACACGTGACCACATACTTAACGATTGTGAACGCTTCCACTACCCCATCGGATCTCGAGACGGCTTTTATTGGCTAATTGATTTCCTAGAGAAGAACCCCACCACATTTTCATTCGCCGACCAGATACAAGGACCCCTTACTCAGGAAGAGTTTGCTACCCGCCACCTCACCCGAAGAGAGCGAATCACTGCAAATGGCATCCCAGATGTTCACTGAGGACTTTTCTTTTTCAAACTCATGTTTCTTCTTTCTGTAGGTAGCTCCCTTGCTCCCCAAACCACTTCAATTTCTCTCCTCACGTCTCGGCCACCCTCCACGTGAACACTCTTTCTTTGAGTTAGTTTGTCATCTTTCTTTCTCTCTCTCATATCATCAATAGCTATTAGCTCATTGTACACTTTCTCCCCCTTTTTCTTCCTTTTAGTTTCGTTTCTTTTCTATCTAGTTTCGGTATTGGGACTGCTAACGTGCACCCATTTGTAGTAGCTAGCCTATTGCAATAAACTCAGATTAAAAAAAAAAAAACAAAAAAAAAACAAAAAAAGAGCCCAAATACGCCAATGGTGGATCCTGGCTCAAATCCCCTCTGGACAAAAATCCCAACCTCTGTGCTCAGTTCACTTGCTGCATCACCAATCATGCGCCCATCGGTGCCTTTCATCAGTGCTTCTTCCCTGGGCATTATGTCACTTCTTGTCCCTGTGGAGAAGACCTCGAAACACATGAGCACATCCTTATTCAAGGCTGCCCCCACTTCCACTACCCAGCTGGAGACTGAAAGGGTTTTTACTGGCTCATTAACTTTTTGGAACAAAACCCGGCAGCCTTCTCTTTCACTGACCAAATTCAAGGACCAATCTCTCAAGAAGAGTATGCCACTCGCCACCTCACCCGAAGAGAGCGACTTGCAATGAATGGAGTTCCAGATGTTCACTAAAGGATCTTTTCTTTCCCTCTTACATCATAGCTAGCTCCATCGCTCCTACCTGTCTTCATCCCCAATTTCTTCATTTGACTACTCTCTCAGATCTGACTAAGCTAGTTCACTCTTTCTTACTCTCTCTTATATATATTGTCGTTAGCTTTCTGCTCCTCATTTATTCTCTTCTCCTTTTATGTTTCCTCTTCCTTTCTTTTCTCTAGTTTCAGTATTGGGACTGCTATCATGCACCCATTTGTAGTAGCTAGCCTATTGCAATAAACTTGGATTTAAAAAAAAAAAAAAAGACAACATGAGCAGCCACCTGAGGTTAAACAGAGCAGCTCCTTCAGACCTGTATGGGACAAGGACCTCTACTCATCTCTCTATAAGGATAGGTCCCAACTTAGGCATTGCTTGACCAAAGAAGAAACCTTGTAACACCTACTCAAGAAGAATACATGTGCAGACATCATCAAGATGATATTGGGATTCCCCATTGAAGCAATGCCCAATACATACAAGCAATAGAAGGAAACAATCCTGAACATTGGTTTGGGGTATGAAGCAGTCAAGACAAGAACCAAGCACACTGGCACAGGCATCACCTATGGAGGCATGGGTCAACCAATGGAGATAGGAAGACAAGCCTCACCCAGCAATTGAGCACCACCCCAATGCTACAAGTGCAACACTGTAGGGCACATAGCCTGAGACTGCAAGAAGCCAGGAGGGAGAAGATGTTTCAATTGTGGCAAAGAAGGGTACATCTCCAGGAATTGCAGGACACCCAAGAAGGCACAAATCAGGGGCATGGAAGAGGAATCAGGAGACATAGAGGGATCAGAGCAGCAGGGTTTTTCTGAAGGCTCAGAGTGAGCATGAACTCTTGAGCCATTGTATCTAAAGCTTCTTCTTGACAATCATACACCATTCCTCATAGAAAAAGTGGAGCATGTGAACTCATTGTGAAACCAAAGGTTCAAACACTGAGGAACAAGCAATGGAGACCAACAGCTCTGATTGACTCTGGATGCACACACACCTGCATTGCAAAGAATGCAGTGGAGGAACATGAGATACTGACAAAGAAGCTAGAGCAACCATTTGAGGTGTTCAATGCAGACAGAACACAAAACAAGGGCCAAACAATCATAGAATACACAGAACTGGAAATGGACATCAATGGGCACAAGGAACAACTCACAGCAGTGGTATCACACATTGACTCAGCAGACATATTCTTGGGACATGATTGGCTAGCAGAACACAGCCCAGAGGTTGATTGGAACAATGGACAAGTCAGGTTTACAAGATGCCCACTGGAATGCAAGATCAAACATGAGATCATCAACATACCAAAACTATGGAGAATGGGAACACAGGAAGAAAAGGTACTAGACAAGACAAAGGAAACAGACTTACCAGGTTACATCAGGGATTACACACATTTGTTCAACAAGTGGAACTTTGACAAGCTACCAAAACACACAGAATGGGACCATGAGATCAATTTGATGGAAGAAAGCCCATGAGAACTACCAGCAAAGGTATACCCAATGACAGTCAAGGAAAAAGAGGAGCTCCACAAGTTTATCAAGGAAAACCTTACATTGGGATGAATCAGACCATTGAAATCCCCCTATGTATCACCCTCCTTCTTCATTCCAAAGAAAGACAGATCCAAACAACTGGTACAGGACTATTGAAAGCTCAACAGTGTCACAATCAAGGACAAGACCCCACTACCACTGATAGGAGAAATCATTGACAAACTCAAGGATGTAAAATATTTCAACAAGCTGGACATCATTTGGGGATACAAAAATGTGTACATCAGAGAGGGAGACAAGTGGAAGGCAGCTTTCCTGACAAATGAAGGATTATTTGAGCCCACAGTTATGTTCTCTGGACTATGCAATTCACCTGGTATATTCCAGAAGATGATGAACTCAATATTTCAGGAATTACTACAGGATGGAACATTGGTCAACTATATGGACAACTTCATCATACCAGACAGGACACAACAAGAGCTAGAAGAATGAACAAGATGATTCCTCAACATTGCAGACAAACACAAGCTGTACTTTAAACAATCCAAATGCCTATTCAATGCAAAGGAGGTACCTATACTAGGGATGGTTGTAGGAGATGGGAAAGTCAAGATGGAGGAAGAAAAGATTGTAGCAGTCAAAATTGGCCCATCCCAACCACAGTCAAGGATGTTGAGAGCTTCCTATGATTCACAAACTTCTACTGGTGCTTCATCAAGGGGTTTAGCAATATTGCAGGACCTTTGCATAAGCTGAAAGGAGGTCAACCATGGAAATGGGAAGAAACACAACAGAAGGCATTTGATGAGCTCAAACAACCCATCACAGAAGAGCCAGTACTGGCACTACCTCAAGACAATGGGAAATTCAGGATTGAAGTTGATGTGTCCAAGTATGCCATTAGAGGAGTCCTATCACAAGAGCAGAATGTAACTATAAGATCTATTTTTTTTTTTTTAAATCCAAGTTTATTGTAATAGACTAGCTACTACAAATGGGTGCACAATAGCAGTCCCAATACCAAAACTAGAGAGAGGAAAGGAAAATAAAAGAAAACAGAGGGAGAAACAGAGAGTAAACAATGAGCATAGAGCTAATGATGGTGTATGTAAAAGAGAAAGAGAGAGAAGATTAACTTAATCTGAGATAGGAGAGTAATCGAGAGATATAGTCGAGAATGAAGACAGGTAGGAAGCAATGGAGCAATCTATGAGGCAAAAGAAAAGAGAAGGGGAGGGAACAGCCCTTTATTAGTGGACATCCAGGACTCCATTAGCAGTAATGCACTCTCTCTGTGAAAGATGGCAGGTGGCGAACTCCTCCTGTGTGAGAGGTCCTTGAATCTGGTCTGTGAATGAAAATGTGGAGGGGTTGCATTCGAGGAAGTTGACAAGCCAATAGAATCCATTACAGGATCCTATTGGGTAGTGAAAGCATTCACAATGGTCAAGAATGTGGTCGCATGTCTCTAGATGAGTGCCACAGGGGCATGAAGTGATATAGTACCCAGGGAAAAAGCACTGATGAAAAGTGCTGATGGGTGTGTGGTTGGTGATGCAACAAGTGAAGCACGCACATAATTGGGCATTACGACTGAGTGGAGAATTAAGCCAAGTTCCCCCTTTGGCATATTTAGGGGTGAGTGGGTTCTCGGTGCTGTCTACAAGGGTAAGCCATGAGTGACCACAGTAGGTGGGGTTGTTCATGAGGGAGTGCCATTTATTGAGGCACTTTTGGGTGTAGTGATTGTGAATGAACCCAAGTGAGGTGCAGATGGATTGGCAATGGTTGTTTGGTAGCCAGAGGGACTTGGCTAGTGAATGCACTTGCTGATGAACAGACCAGGAGGCTGAGGAAGGGATTGACCAGAAGTGGATGTGATTGGAAGGGGAGGATGAGAGCCAGGAGTGGAGGGGAGGAGCGACTGTGATGGAATCTTGGTGCGCACTGTGGGGGCTATATGAGAATAAATGTTTAGCAGAGGAAATTGAGTCCATGAAAACTACAATAGAAGAGATGTTAAGAGATGAAGCTAGAGATATAGAGGAAAAAAGGCTGAGGCAGAGAGCATATGATTTGGAATCAGAAGAGGTAACTTCACCACAAGGGTGTACAGCAGAGGAAAGGATGTTCGAAGAGGAAGAACCAAAGATGATAAAAGCAGAAGTTGTGGAGAGAGAAGAATTAGAGGGAACTGAACCATCTGTAGCTACTACTAATGATACGGGAGAGGAGAAGGAGAGGTCCCAAGCTTGGGAGGCATTGGCAATGTGGAGTATCATGGTGCCTTCTTTTGAAGGGTCAGGGCACTCAATGAATTTGATTTGGTCATTGAACAAGTCCAGCAAGCACTGGCCAGGTTTAGCACTGGGTGGAGACACTGGAACTGGTCAGTGACCAGTTGAGCATATGAGATGAAGTCAAGCACTGTTGAGTGCTGTTTGGTATGTCAGGCATCAAGGGGGTTGATGTCCCTTGTTAAAAGTTTAAGGGGGTGAGAAGAGGGGAGGGTGTGAAAGCGGAGGGAACTCCTTTTGGCGAGCTTGAAGAGATGGAGTTGGATAGGGATGAGGCCAGCTATGGCTTCAGCTCCACTGGTAGGGGTAGTGCAGAACACACTGGTGATCCAGAGGGCAGCTTGTCGTTGCATGCACTGCAGGAATTTGATGAGTCCATGATATCTAGTATTGCAATTGAACCAGAGATGGTATCCATATGTGGCTATAGGAACCACACAGGAACAGTACAAAAGTCTCTTGTGGAGGGGGGAGAGACTGTGGACAGAATTACCAAGCATGCGCATGCATCAGACAGTAGAGAGTGCCTTGGTGGAGTAAAACCAGATGTGTTCTTTAAATGTAAGGCCTCTGTCAAACCAGAAGCTGAGGTAGCGAAGGAAGGGTTTGGGGGTGATGGTGAGGGAGGGGTCAATGGTGATGGGAGGGTTTGGGTCATGGGAGGGGCAGCTAGAGAAATGGAAAGCTTCAGTTTTGTCTCTTTCGAGAACAAAACCTAGGTGAAGTAAGTATTCTTCAACTGATTTATAGACCTGTGATAAGAGGTGACAGTTAGTGTCATATGAATCAGATTGGACTAAAATAAGACTGTCATCCACAAAGGAGATGATCTTGCATCTAGGGTCGTTAGTGAAGTTGTACATAAACAGGGAGAGGGAGAGGGCGGTGAGGATGGGGGAGAGGGCAGAACCTTGTCCAACTCCAACTGATGTTGGGAACTTGGGTGAAAGCTTGTTGTTCCAGGAGTATGTGGTGTGCCTATTTTTTAAGTAGTCAGTGAAGAAAGCAACTAGGTTACCATTAAATCCTTGGTGCTTGAGGATGGCACTCAGGATGGAATGGTTTGTGGAGGGGAAAAATTGGGTGACGTCAAATGCAATGACACTGGTCTTGAGTTTATGGCACCATCCGGAGCGCACAGTGTGGGTGACATATACCCCAGCGTCTTCTGTAGAGTGCTGGATGATACCGCTGAATTGAAGAGGGTGGACAAGGTTTAGTTGAGCAGCCTCGAACTGCATTCTTGATGAGATCATTTTCTCAATAAGCTTGCCTAATGTGTTGAGTAGGACAATGGGGTGAAACATTTTTGGTGTGGTGTAATGTGGCTTGTTGGGTTTAGGGATGATGACGGAGGTGGACATTTTGAAGTGTTCCAGCCATGTCGAAAATTCAACACATTTGGAAGTGAAGAGAAGAAAGTTGGTGCAGAGGGTGTTGTGGGTGTTGTTGGCCATGAGATGTTTGATATGAGCCCAGGAGAGATGATCGGGGCCTGGTGCTGAAGCATTGGTGCATGGGTTAAGGGCATCAAAGAGTTCAGCATTTGTGAATGGAGGCCACTAGCACTCTGGTTGGGTGCTAAGAGACTCAATGGCACTAAGGTCAATGGGTCTATCCACAGCAGAATTGTAGGAGGAGTTGAGGGCATGCCAGAGGTCATCTAGCTCATCACAACTCTTCCCATTGAATATGATGGATTGGGAGGGGGGAAGATTTCTCTTTCTGATCCACAACATAAGATCCCATGGGTGACAGTTTTCTTCAGCAATGTTCTTGATTTTCTAGTCAAAGAATGCCTTTTTAGCTTGGCAGGTTGTGTGTCTAAAATTAGTCCAGTTTGCTTTGGATTTGCAGGACTGGAAGGATCGTAGAGCAGATGAACACTGTGGTGTCCACCACAGCTTAGATCTGGCACAAATTTTGACCTGCTTAGCATTGTTTAGCCATTCTTGTGATATGATTTGGGACATTGTGTCAGTGTAGGTGTGGACATCATCGCTGGATGAGAATATTGGGGGGATACTTTGAAGCCGAAGCACGAGGGAGTATAAGAATGTGGCTTCCTCTTTGGTGTCATGAGGGATGGAGAGTTTCTCAGTATAAGGGAGGAAGGGGGAAGGAATGGGAAGGTGGGTGAGGAGTGGGCAATGATCAGATTTAAACTGTCAATCATCACAAATTGTATGGACTGGGCTTGATTGCGTAGGGTTGTCTATCATGAAGATAAGGTCAATGACAGATGGGTGTTTGTTTGAATCAAAGGGAATGTGAGTATACTTATACGACTCTGGGGTGGAGAGAGTGAGGCCTAGAGAGTTCATAATGTCTGTGAGTAAGTTGCCTTGAGCTGAATGGTAAGGGATATGGACATCCCATTCCAGAGAGTGAGAGTTGAAGTCTCCCCCTGTGCATATGGTGTTCTTTGGGAAGAGATGAGAACATGATTCAAGATATGAAATGGAAGAGTCATCAGAAGGGTCTAAGTAACAATTAAGGAAATAAAGTTTCTTAGGGAATGAGAGCGAGATGAGTTGAAAGTCAGGTGAAGAGATAATGTTCAGATGGGAAGTGGATAGGAGGGAATTACAGGATTTGTGAATAAATGTAGCAGTTCTTGGATTGTCACCGTCAGGGATGAATAGGTTCCAATTAGGGTGGTAATTGGTTCCTTTATATGGGTCTCCTTCAGAGTTATTCATGGACGGGATGTTTCTGATAATGTGAAAAGGTGGTTCTTGAATACATAAAATGAGAATGTCTTTGAAATCGGGGTCATTCAAAAGAATTTTGACAGTGTCAAAGGAATGATGAACATTGAAAAATAAAATGGGGATGCTTGAGAGAGAAGTGGGGTTGCAAAGAGGTCCTTTAGACATTCACAGCCCTGGAGTTGAAGTTGCAGCAGTTTTTCTCCACCTTAAGCTCTTGGAGCTTTTTGGTGATCCATTCTCGGTCAAAGCAATGATGGAAGAATGGGCATTTGTTGCTCTTCACATGATGGTCCTTAGAGTCACATGATAGGCAAGTGAAAGAGGTCGTGTGGGGGCATTCTTTGATATTGGCAGGGGTGGCAGGGTGTGGGTTCAGGCTGGTCTTGCCATGGCAGCAGAAGCTATTGCAACGGTGGTTTTCAGTGTGGTGTGGATCACCACAGATGGCGCATCTGGGATTGTGCACCTTGCATAGGTGGGTCGGGTGACCCCATCTCCAACAACAGTTGCAGAGAGGACTGGTGGTCCTCATAGTCACTCCCCTAAATGTACACACTTGACTCTCAAAGAGGAGTGTATGGTTGATGAATTGCTTGGCCCTAGAGGCCGATTGGGAATCCCACAAGTCAAAAAATAGGATAGCCAAGTCTGAGTGGGGCGAGACCCAGCTGAGGTGAGGTTTGCTGACCAGATAGTTAATTATATCAGCATATGGTGATGAATTGATGACTTCAGCAAAGTCATTGGATGTGTGTGGTGTACCATCCTCCCTAAAGTATGGGAGGTTGGTGAGTTTGATAAATGATTTAGACATTGAAAGAGCAGGGGTGACAGCATCCCGGATGTCAGGGGAAGCGAAGGCAGACTGATTGGAATCAGTGATGCCTTTTTTGATGATGAGGAGATCCTCATCTGAGGCAACTTGGTTTGTGTTCAGCCAGAGAGTTTTGTCACTCATCTTGGCTGATTTGACTTTGAGGGTGCATCCTTTCTGGTAGAGGGCGTTGTTGCAGTTGTGGACCACCAAGTCGAGGGAGGTGATCATGATAGATTTGAATATATCGTTAAATGGAATGATGACATTCTTGTGTGACAGGCCTTGGGTGGCCTTGGGCTTTTGAGAGGAGCGAGGAGGGGATGATTTGGGGGAGGAAGAGGGAGATTTAATGTCTCCAGAGTTGCAGAGGAAGTTGATGACATCGACCAGTGACATCTGAGGGAATTGGTTCTGTAGAGCTGCATACTTCATCAGCTCATCAGACTGGAGAGGGGACAAGGACGCCATTTTGGCATATGACACCCTTTGAGAAGAGGGAGATGGGGCAGATGGCCTATAGTTGGTAGGACAAGTGCTGTTGTTGATGGGGGGGGGCCTGGGGGAGTGGGACAGGGGGGAAGGGAAGCCTTAGGAGGAGGGGAATGCGGAGGAGCAACAATAGGCTTACGCTGAGCTTGGGTGGCTATCGGTTTGGTAGTGCGAATGGGGCAGCACCTGCCAGCAGTTTGCCAAGGGTTGGAGCTGAGCTTGGCCCCAGAGGGATCCTTGATCTCCTCTGAGGTTGCTGGGGGACCCAAGGTCTCCCCTAGAGATGGACCATTGGTCTCACCTTGTAGGATAGTGGGAGGGGGAGGAGCCATGTCAATATCTTTATTTAGACCAGAACACTCACCTGGTTTATTCTGGTTGGCGGGAGGGAGGCATGAGAGGGCGATTGCTTGTGCCATGTCCTTGGCAAATTGCAAATCTGAGTCCTGGAGATTCCCAGAGGTGTCAGAAGTAGGAATGGGGGTAGAGCCCTGGAGTATTCCCAGGGCAGCTTTGGGGGAAGGGGAGGACATGGCTGGTGCCTTTTCAGCCCGATGGTTTTGATGTTGCTGTGTGTTCATAGGAGTAGGGGTAGGAGAAGGGAGAGGAGGGGGGAATTGCATGGAGATAAATTCATGAAGACTTAAGCGACAGTCTTCATAAGGGACAGAGAGGTTGCGCATTTGCTCGGAATGTGCAATGGTACAAAGGAGATCAATGAGGTGCATAGTGCCCTCAAAGTCTCCGAATTTGGAAATGTTGTCCATTTGAGCCCATTGAGACAAGTACCAGACAATAAAGCCTAAGAGGGAGGATGCAAATTTTAGTCCCTCAAAATTGTCAGTATTCATGATGTTGATGTCACAAATGGCATCAAAAATACAGTCACAGACAGATGACCAATCTGTTCCACAGGACATAGGTGCTGCCTCATGGGGCTGCGCATTAGGAGGGGGAGGAGAGATGGGGGTAAATGTTGGGAGGGTGGGGAGGGGATCAGAAGGTTTAGATTCATCCCATGTGCCTGGTGTAGGAGGGACGAAGCTGTGAGAGGCGGCAATAGATTGAGCCTCAGTGAGGAGGCAGTGAGAGGAAGGGGCGACCTCTGGGGAGAGTTGGAGATTTTCATTGTGAGCCAGTGCAATGGAAGGGTGAATGGATCGAGGGGTGGAGAGACCTTCAGATCCTTCAGAGTTGTTATTTGCTTCTGCAGAAGAGACAGAAGTGGCATCGTTGTCCTTGTTAAACTTCATACTCTTCTCTAGTCAGTTAGACAGAGATTGGTCAGTAGAGTAGGAGCATTTGACTCCTATAGATGGTGTAGGCAACAGGGGTTTACGAATGAAGGAGATTTGTCCTTTGGGTTCACGAAAGATGCCCTCAGATGAACTTTGTACAGGGATGTGACAGCTGCCAGAGAAACAAGGCAATACAACAAAAGAAAGCAGCCCCACTTCACCCCCTTGAAACACCAAAGGGACCATGGCATGAGATTACTGTCAATATGATTGGACCACTTCCAGAGTCAGATGGAGCAGATGCAATCTTGGTCATAGTGGACAGATTCACCAAAATGATCCAACTAATCACAATGAAAACCAATCTGGACTCCATGGGTCTAGCATGACTCTACTGAGACCACATATGGAAACTCCATGGAATCCTGAGGAAGTTCATCAGTGACAGAGGACCACAGTTCACATCAGCACTCATAAAGAACCTCTGCAAGGCCATAGGAATTGAGAGAGGACTGTCTACAGCCTATCATCCACAGATAGATGGACAAATAGAACAAATCAATCAGGAGGTCAAGACCTTCCTAAGGGCATATGTTGATTACATGTAGGACAACTGGGCAAACTAGTTATCAGCAGCAGAGTTCCAGTACAATGACAAGGTACATAGCAGCACAGGAGAAACCCCATTCTTCCTCAACTATAGCTGACACCCATAAAAAGGGGAAATCACTGCTGACTCACCAACTCCATCAGTAATGGAGTTTGTCAAGAAACTCACAATATGCTGAGAGAAGGCCTGAGAACTATTGGAAGACAAAAGACACCACATGACAAAGCACTATGACAGGAAAAGGACACTAGAAAGAGATTATGGAAAAGGAACATTAGTATAGCTAGAAGGAACCAACTTGATGACCAACAGGCCAGCCAAAAAACTTGATCACAAGTGATATGGACCATTCAAAGTGATCCAGAAGGTGGGACCAAGTGTTTACCAACTGGAATTACCAGAAGGATGGGTAATCTATGATGTGTTCAACAAGGCATTAGTAATGCCATACCAGTCACCAGAGTTTGTTAATCAGCAAGCCAACCCACCACTACAACTGGAGCTCATTAATGGGGAAGAAGAATATAAGGTAGAAGAAATCTGAGGACACTGCAGAAAAGGCTGAGGGACACAATACTTGGTACACTGGAAGGGGTACAGCAACAAGCATGACACATGGATAGCTGAATCAGCACTAGAGAACACCCAAGAAGTGTTACAGGATTATCTCTGAGGGTTTCCTGGAGAAAAACCTATAAAGAGCAGGGGTAATCAACAGCTATAGACACCAAAACCCAATACAACATCCCCAGCCATGGATGCAGACCAAGCCAACCAGGCCTTCATACCAACTACTCCTACTATCCCACCCAATGACACCCTCATCAACATCAAATGACAGCTCAGTGACAATGACTCCATCAAACAATATGAAGAACATGTATAGCTCATACAAGACATCATCCGACTCTGCTGAGTCTACAAGGACATATAAGAAGCAACCCAACTATTCAACCAGGCAGTACAAACCATCCTTCCCCAAGTACAGAAATCAGCCCAAGGCTCAGGAAGAGCAATGCAAATGAACCAATATGTCCATATCATCCTCCATGATACCACCAACTTCCTCACAACTGACATTGACAACAGGTTCACCAGTATCCTGGTCATGACAGTCAAGCAACTCTCTAAACTCCCCCTATCCAATGATGAGGAGAAAGAGAACTTCATAGCCTGCCTTATGGCAGCCACCCAAGAGAAAGACCCCTTCCCTCACAACAAGGCCCCACCCACTCACCCAACCACCCAGCAGCAGCCCCTCATAGACATCAGCTCAGATGAAGAAGAGAATGCCACCCCAACCATCAAAGATGAAGTCAAACACCTCATCAGCTTCCTTACCCCCAAATACACCAGCCCTACAGCAGTCAAGAAACATATACCCCCTGTCCTATTCAAGACCCTGAAGAAGCATGGAGAAGAAGATGAAGAATACTGGAAACAAATACTGCAAGTGGTAATCAAGAAGCACAGCAACACTGGAGTCACCTATCAAGGCACCATGATCTCCATGTATGGTGGCAGACCTAACCACATGCTATTCTTCATCACCTGGAAGAAAGCTACAAACCAATTCTTCATCAGTCCCAACAAGAGGGACATCACTTGCAAGATCACCCATTGACTACATGCACCTCCAACCTTCAAAGAAGCCCAAACTTTCCTAGCTTGTTTCATCTTTCCATTATGCCATAGCTTACACAGACCTTTACAGTAGTTTCATGTGGGTCATGATACCTTAGGAGGAGGGTGATGTTATGGTCTCAGCTATATTTAGTACACACTTACTCAGCCTACTGTTTCATGTAGTGTTTCATCCCTTGCCTTAGTCACCCACTGACTCATTCCTGACTCATCACTAGTTTTACCTATTATTAGTTCATTCCCTTCACAGTATATAAAGCCTAGATAACACTCCTGTATTCCTTATGCTTTACCAACTAGTTCTTTCCCCTTTGCTCATCCTCAAGTCTTTGCCTAGTTGCAACTTGAGTTCATACAAAGGTCATAATACTCTCTTTCCTGCATACTTGAGTCTAATGAACTACAGCAAAATAGCCTGCCTCTACCTTGCCACTATTGTGATAAATTTAACTTCTCCTTCTAAATCTCCATCCTGAGTTTTCACAAAGTTCTAGTACCAGTATCATTAAATGCCAGGAATAGATCAATCACTTGATGCCATTTTACAACTGCCATATGAGTCCATCAACTAGTTGCTGTAAGAGAATGCTCAGCACTCATTGAATACAAGTCTGTATATTATCATAGCTACCTGTAAGAGAACACTATGCAAGAAGTCAGTAACCATAGAGATGATGGACTGGAAACAGTGGGCTCACCTCAGCACTTGTCAAATATGAGTCTGAGGTGGTGTGACATCAGGCAGTGCTATATATACTTAACAATATTAGGAAGTATGTTGTATACTCTATGACAGTGATCTACTCAATGAATAAATGCATACTAATTATCTACAAGAATATGTCCATATCCACTATGCATTTGCTATCTAATACTCCCCCTCAAACCATAGTGAGTCCAAGCAAGCTAGCAAAGTGCTTGACCTTGGGTGATGGAAGTGCTTTGGTGAATATGTCTGCAACCATGTCAGCCATAGGGCAATAGATGAGTCTGATCTTGCCCTCCTCAACAATCCTGTGGATGAAATGATAATGTATATCAATGTATTTGGTTCAAGTGTGGTATCAATGGTCTTGGGCTAAGGCAATTGTGGACTGGTTGTCAGAGTGGAGAGGGGTGGGTGTGAGGGTAGTGCCAAAGATCTGAGAAATGAGTAAATGAAGCCAGAGGGCTTCTTTCACAGCATGGGTGGCAGCCACATACTCAGATTCCATAGTTGAGAGTGTGACCAGCTCCTGACACTTGGCACTCCAAGAAATGGCACCACCATTGATAATGAAAGCAAAACCCAAGGTCACTTGTTGATCCTTGGCCATGTTACCATCAGCATCCATGTACCTGGACACTTGTTCCCCCTTTTCCCCATAAGTAAGCCACAAGTCTTTCATTCCTTTAAGGTAACAAAAGACATGCTTGATGGCATCCCAGTGGGCTTGACCAGGATTCTGCATGAACTTGGAGAGGACTTGCACTGTGTATGTAACATTGGGGTGAGTTCCAATTGTTGCATACATAAGCATACCAACAGCCTCTTGGTAGGGCACTCAGGCCATGCAAGTAGATTCATCAGTGGTCTTGGGAGAGTGATCTGAAGTGAGGTGGATGGAGGGATCCATGGGGATGGACAGAGGAGTAAGGTCTTCAAAGCTGTAATGATGGAGTGAGGCTTCAATGTAAGCACATTGGGATAACATGATTTTGCACTCCTCACAAATGCATTTGACCTCAATACTGAGGAGCCAATGGATCTTGTCAAGGTCAGAAATCTTGACAAAGTTTGAGATGCTCTTCTTCACCCAAATGATCAGCATGATCATAGTGGCTGCAAGCATGCAGTCATCAATGTGCACAAGGATGATAACAAGATCCAGGGGTGTTTTCTTGAAGAACATGCTGTAATCAACTTCACATCTGGTGAAACCCAGATGGTCCACAAGGATGGTGCATAGGTATTGGTACCAACAGCATCCAGATTGTTTGAGTCTGTATAGGGGCTTTCATAGTAGGCAGACTCACAAAGGGAACTTAGGATCAGTATATCCAGGTGGTTGATGCATGTAAATGGTTTCCCCTTGGGCTAACTCGCCATTGAGGAATGCAGCCTTGACATTGATCTGATGGATTTCCATATCCCAATCAGCTGCAATTGTGAGGACAGCTCAAATGGACATGAGTTTGGCTATGGGGGCAAAGATGTCAAAAAAATTGATGCCAGGGACTTGAGAGAATCCCTGGGCAATAAGGCAGGCCTTGTACTTCATAATGTTTCCATTGGCATTGTGAGGGGTCCTGAACACCCACTTGGACCCAATGATGTTGACACCTTTGATGGGATCTACAAGATCCCATGTATGTGCTGCCTCATGGTTCTTCAGCTCATTGAGCCGTGCCTGTTTCCACATGGGCCAGTCTGGCTGCTTCATCACTTCCTCCATCATCAAGGGGTCCCCCTTGACTTCTGCTATCTCAGCTATGAATGTGTGGACTTCCTCCCATTCCTCCAACTCAGCTATGGTGACAGCCCTTCCTTCAAGTTTTTCATGTGCTTTGAAACTCAGCTTGAGTGCACATTTGGACCTCCAAGGTGGTGGCCTGTCAGGTGGTGGGTTGTCAGGAGTGGGAGTGGGCACTGTGGGGTTTGATCACTATGTTGATCAAGTTCCAAATCAGGTGCAGGCATAGGAGTCAATGTGATTGGGTGTTTGTCAATAGAGATGGGAGTCTCACCATGCAAGTCTTTCTCCCCCTCAAGATTGCTATTGACTAGGTAAGTGGTTTGCTTGGAATAGTAGATGTTTTGCTTGACTGATACCTTCTGTGTGTCCAGCCACTAGATGCATATGCCATTGCTTTCTGGGTTAAATCCCAACCAGTGGCCTTCTCACACCCTTCCCCCTAACTTGTCCTCTTCTTCAACTCTCACCCATCCCCTCTTGCTGAACTCTCAGACTTCAGATAAGTCCAGTTTTCTGTGATAGAGGACCTTATATGGGGTCTTCCCATCTAAGGCCTTGGTGCTTATCTGATTTAACAGCTAGATTGCATGATTGGCTGCCTCCCTCCATAAGTAGCAGGGTAATTGGCTGGAATGGAGGAAGGCACAAACACACTCTAAGATAAAGTGGTTCTGACATTTGGCAATGCCATTGTGCTGTGGTGTGTCATACACAGTGAGTTTCATCTTAGTCTCTTTTGATTTCAGGTGTTGACAAAATTGCTTGCTGGTGTATTCCCCCCCTTAATCTGAGTACAAACAATGGATTTTGGTGTCAAACTAGGTGTCACACCATGCTTTGAAATCCTTGTATACAGGGAAGATGTCCAATTTGTACTTGAGCAATTGCAGGTGAGTGTATCTAAAATAATTGTCTGTGAAGGTGACATAATATAGGTTCTCTCAATGTGTTGCCACTGGTGCCAGTCCCCACATATCACTGTGGACCTCTTGGCCAAAGGTCATTGCCTGCTTCCCTTTATGCTCCTTTGCTATAGGTTTTTGGGTAGCTTTCACATAGATACACAATGGACAGTCAAACTGGTCTGTTGACATTCAATCATATGCAACACCAGTTACCATCCCTTGTTCAACTAGATGTTTCACTTCACAAGGGGAAATGTGTCCAAGGCATTGGTGTAGCTGATCAACACTGAGGGAGTCCAACACAGCATTCACTGAAGCAGGTATGTCCATGATCTTGTACATTCCCCAATCAGAGCAAGGAATATCTGCTAACCTGGCTCCAGATTCATTGTGGATGATGCATCTATCATTAGAGAAGGTGGTGGTGTATCCAGCTTCATCCAGGTGTCCAACCAATATGAGGGTATAGCCAACTTGTGGGGCATAGAGCACATCTCAGAGCCTGTGTTATGTGAGAGGTTTCAGAGCCATTTGGGACTTTGATAAGTAAGTCACCCTGCCCAATTGCACTAAAACTTTGCTGATTTGCTGCCCAGAGGACTTTTGCAGGGATCTCCTCAAAATTTGTAAAGGTACTTTGATAAGGGGAAATGTGGTGGGCAGCCACTGAGTCAAATAGGGTGATCCTGGTGACTTGACTGGGGCTAGTGTTTGCAATGGCAGCCAATACTTCATCTCCAGATTCATAGAGTGGGGAGATGGAGAAGATTTCATCCTTGGAGACTGTAAACACTTCATCAGAATCAGTTGAATCTGCTGCATTTGCCTCCTCTCCCTTTGACATCTGCTTCTCCTCCTGCATCTTCTTCTACTTGGGACAGTCCCACTTCCAATGATTTGGGTCTCCATACTCATAGCAGTTTCCTTTTCATTTGCCTTTCCCCTTCTTTAGCTTCTTCCCTTTAGGTGTGTCCTTGACTGACATGGTCTCATCTGATTCTGCCTTCAACTTTGCACTGCTGACTCATGAGTGGTTGGCTCAGTGGATGCAAATTCAATCCCATTCATCAGCCACTATACAGGCTAGCTGCAGGGGTGGAATGGTGTGGTTTAGGTATGGGTGTAGGGAGGCCTGGGATAGTTGGTTCAATACCCAGACAGCTAAGTTATAGGGTAGGCCCTTCAGCACTGTACTGATGTGTTCCTCATCACTGATGACTATCCCCATACTCATCAACTCCATCCTCTTGTAGTTTAAGTCATTTAGGAATGCCCATACATCACCATCCTTTGGACACTTGGCATTGAAAAATCTAACTTTCATCTCCACTTTGTTTACAGCACTCCAGTATGTGAATTCTCAAATCAAAGCCCCCTAAGCTTTGTGGCATGTAGTGAACTGCTCTGTAATGAGGAAGACTATGTTGGGTAGTCATTGAACCAGTAATGCTCAGGCTATTGCTTCATTCTGGTCCCATTTCTTGATCTCTTCCTTAGTGCCAAGTAGGGGTTGAGAGGCAGCTGGGGTGGGTTGTAGCAATGAGGTTGAAGGCTGTGAGGCTGCCTGAGCTGCTGCCTTGGAGTCTGCACCAGGGCTCAAAGGTGGGCCAGAGGTTGCAGGGGCTTTCACAGCACTTGCACAAATAGGTCATAGCTTGGTACCATCAAAATAGCCCCAGAGCTGCTTGCTATGTAGCATTCACTCAAACTTGAGGGAGAACAGAAGCCAGTTCATCCTGTTTTCTTCAAGCATTGGGATGGTGGAGAGGGGGTCATTGAGAGCAGACATATTGAGAGAGAGCAAGGAGTGAGTACAGTTTGAAAAAGGGAAAAAAAAAACAAATAGGTGTATTAAAGGCTAGGGCCAATAACCTGTAAGAGAATGCTCAGCACTCATCAAATATGAGTCTGTATATTATTATAGCTACCTGTAAGGGAATGCTACACAAGAAGTAAGTAACCATAGAGATGATGGACTGGAAACAGCAGACTCACCTCAGCACTCATTAAATACAAGTCTGAGGTGGTGCAACATCAGGCAGTGCTATACATACTTAACCATATTAAGAAGTATATTGTATACTCTATGACAGTGATCTACTCAATGAATAAATGCATACTAATTATCTACAAGAATATGTCCATATCCACTATGCATTTGCTATCTAATAGTTGCAAACACTCTTCAGGTGCATAGTGTAATCTACTCTTGAGACATGTTTCCAGAGTCATTATCCAAGCATATAAATTAAGGGGTGCCTTCACACCAGCCCCTTTGCTTACTTATCCACCTCTCATCTATCTACATCCTGTTGTTACAGTCTCAGCTATATTTAGAGCACACTTACTCAGCATACCATTTCATCTTATGTTTCAGCCCCTTGTTACACTTCACCTTAGTCACCCACTGACTCATCTCCTTGTTT